>VWPU01015930.1:0-208469 GCA_013398955.1 Callaeas wilsoni
CCGCGGCCCCGCGGCTCGGGCTGCGCTGCCCCCGCCGAGGGCTGCCCCGAGCCCGCCCTGCTGCGCGCCGCCGACAGAGCCGCTCAGTTCGCGGGGGACGACTTCGCCCACGCCGCTCCCGAGCGGGGCGGCGGCGCCCTGGGCGTGCAGCTCACCTGCGACGTCAAGCCAGGTGCGGGGTGGCATCAGGGGCCCGGGGGCGGGAGGGCACAGCCCACACCATCACCGCTTCCGTGGCACGTAGGGTTCCTGCAGCCCGCAGGGGCTCGACGTTGTCACGGAGAACGGCAGCCGCAGGGTGCTGGGTCTCTCGAGCAGGGCAGGTGTCTGCTGGGCCAAGGGCTTCAGCACCTCTGGGAGCCCGGACACAGGGGCACCTGAGCGACTGCACCAGCGCTCCTTGTTTTGGGAAAGTTAGGAAGAAAATCTGGCACTGGTCTTTACACCATGTGAGAGAATTGCTGCCGTGGCTGCTTTCTCTGCTCCCCTTCATCTCCCCTGCATAAACCCGTCCACCTAGGAGACCTAGAGCTGATGAAACGTGGAAGAACGTTTTTTAGTGCTGTTTTTAAACAAGTGTAAGTCTCTCTCTTCACAGTCTGGTATTTCTGGTGTTCTTAATTTATAGCAACATTGTAAAAGGCTTCCGTGGGGTGGGTGTATGTTCCATATCCAGTCTGATGCCATTGGTTAGAAACTTGCTATTGCTGCCAAATTGTCTTGCTGTAATAGCCAGGGGGAAAAAAAAAGTAAAGCATCTCTTACAGTACATTGTTCAGAACATTTGCCTGTCCATTGATAAGCACAGCTCTGGTGAATTCGGTATGCCTGTAGGAAGCCAAGTATGTCTCTGGTTATACTCACAGGTCAGCAGGAAGTGTATCTGATTGTCAGGGATTTGTAGATTAAATGACATGAAGAGCACCAACAGGTCTTTAATAACCACAAAACAGTTTGGATTCTGGTTTAATGCCTTGTCTGAAAGATATAAAGTATATTAGGAAGAGTGATTTATTTCCCATTGATATTAAAAGCTAATGAAAAGGTAATTTAAGCTTTGTCACATCTGTGTGGCAAATACGAGTGCCGTGGCTGCTTCAGACACCAGAACACATGCCAAGCCCAGAAGTTATCAAAGTCTATTTAGTGAAGTGACATCTCCTCCAAAGGAGACTGCTGCACTTGGTGATTCCAGTCCCAGGACTGACATTTAAGCCCCACCCCGTGCCTAATGCAGTGACACTGTCTACCTTCAACTTGCCTGAAACTGTCCCCAGGTGTCTTAGAGAACCTCTGTATGCTCAGTGACCAAAGGTGGACAGAAAACAAGTCAGTATGGTTAACCTCCATTTTCTCTGCTTCTGTGCATGTTCTTCTTCGTACTGTGATCATAAATGCCAAGCCTCCATTTTGCCAAAGAACTCGGGATATTTGCATTTTCTTTGTCCATACCAAAATCCTTCTCTGTGTTGTACAAGCCTTGGCAAATAGTAAGAGCATTCTGCTTGTACAGAATAGAGTAATATTTTTGGATGGTGCTGAAAACAGACATGCTGTATCCGTTCAAGACTTACAAAGAGCGTCCAGCTCAACATGACCTCTTTCTCCAAACATCATCTTATTCTTTGGCTGTCTTGAATCAGTCTGTGCTGCCCAGTCTCCAATACCATCAGCACTTACAGCTAACATGGTGAGTTACATGCACCCTCATCTCCTAGGCCTTAGGTTTAGGTCCTCTGTCCCCTCTGATGTGGGTCAGAGGAATTAAAGCTAAAGGATCAGAGGGTGAAGATGTTGGGGAGTTTGGAGACTCAGGAGTTTGCTCTTTCAGTTTTATACTCTTTGCAGGCCTGATGCTGGGTGAAGTCTTGGAGGAACAGAAGTGTGCTTAGAAGTTTCCCTTAACAAAATCCTTGAATGCGTCAAGAATGGATTATGGGCAATGGTGATCATGGATTTGTGCATTCATCTTCCTGTGGCAGAGAGAAGTGTCCTATATATTGGAGAGAAAGCAGTGTGCAGCATTGCCCACTAAACCATGTAATCTCATGGAAGGCACTGTCGGCATGGAAGCACACAGCAAGCAAACCTGTGAGAACACACAAGCTTCTGTGGGAGTTTTCAGATGAGGACCACTGCACCCTCAGAAGTTCTCCTCTCTCACTGCTATTGCCTTGTGCCCACTGCTGCAGTTGGTGTGAATGAGTCTTGCTGTCGACATGCTTTTGTCCAGACTGGACAGAGGACATATATACATGTTTTGCCTATTCCAAAGACAAGACCCAACCCAGACCTTCATAAGGCAGCTTTCTCTCCTAGGAGTGGAAGAACAGCATCTGAATTCACTGAATTAATCAACATCTAGCAGAAATTGCATGTATTTGTCATCAGGAACAAAAAAATAAGGCATGCTGACTGTCTTTGGTTTCCTTCAAGTCAGTGTATAGGCAAGCATCCAGCATTCTGCTCTGCTTGCAACCTCTAACATTCTCTGTGTTTCCCTGGGACCTTGTTTGGAACACAGGTCAGTGGGTTTCCTACAGTAGTGCAGAGGAATTCCCACTGGCAGCTGAAGTCATAAGTCTTGCAAATGAGCATGGTTAGTATAGCAATTCCAGCATGACTCATCTACTAAAACAAACAGAACGAAAAAATGTGATAATCAGATCTCTAATTGGGGGAAATGCATTTACAATTGTTTGGGGAGAGCTGTGATTCAAACAGATGTAATGTTCATGACAAGGGGGAATGGCTTTCAACTTAAAGAGATTAGGTGTAGATAAGATATTAGGGAGCAATTCTTTACTACAAGGGTGGTGAGGCACTGAACAGGTTGTCCAGACAATTCATTGGTGCCTCACTCCTGGAAGTGTTCGGGGCCAGGTTGGATCGTGCTCTGAGCAACCTGGTCTAGTGCAGGGTGTCCCTGCCCGTGGCAGAGGCGTTGGAACTGGATGAACTCCAAGGTACCTTCCCAAGCCATGATTCGATGATTCAAGAGACAGGTCGGTGACGGTTCCTGTCTTTCTCTGGTTTTAGGGGAACGTTTCTGTCAAGGTACCATTTCAGCACATCACTAATACCAGCTGAATGGGATGTTTCTTTGCCATTGACCTCTCTTCAGACAGCAAGGGAGCTGGAATATACTGCCTAGGTGACCCAAAGGCCATTTTTCTACCTGCATTAATTCACCATGCACAGGTGGAGACCTGGTGGCCTGCCCCAGCCTATGACTGCCAGCTTTGTGACAGAACAGATTTGCAGTGATTCTTTAGTAATTCAAATATCCCTGCTCTAGTAAACCTGCTGGAGAAAACTGTTTTGGTGAAGCTAATAGTCTGTTGTTCAGCCTGTTAAAAAGCCCCATTCATATGAGGTGCAGTCTCCTCAAGTGCTTGCTGAAGGCCATGCCTGATACCAGCCCTCCAAGGTCCAGGCCAGTACCAGGGGCTCGAGCTGATTCCCAGCACGCTGTCTGTGTTTGCAGGCTCGTGTGCATGAGGCAGGTGACTGTCACTCTCCACCAGCTGCCTGTCAGAGCCAGCCCGTCTGTGGGGTTACACAAACATCTTCATCATCTTTTCAGCCAGTATCACCAGCACCACACCTACTGTCTGGAAGACCCCTGGCAACTGCAGCTGAACCACCACTTCTCTTGGCCAGGTGAAGATGCTGGAGTGCAGACTCATAGTCCCATTTCACATCAGACAAGCTCATTGTCCCTGCTGTTTCTCAGCAGCACCATGAGTGCACCTTACTTCAGATGAAAAACTGGCATCCCAGAAGAAGGAATGCACGGAAGCTGGGTTCTGTTGTCTTATACTGCTCTTTGTTTTCTCAAATCCAGTATACTGCAAACTACCTTAATATTTAAGTGAATGCTGAAAAATAAAAATTAATGTGTGCCTTGTGCTGTGAGTAAAAGTAACCAAACAGCAAAATATTTTGGGAACTGTAAACAAGAACTGGATATGTTCTCTTTTCATTGTGTCATCCTTCATGTTCTGTGAAGAATAAAAATCAGTGCTGCCTAAGAACAGATAAGAGATTAAATGGATTGAGGATTCTCTCTGGCAGTGTCCAGCAACGGATCCTGTAGAAAGTATGGCACAATATTTTCCTAGATCATTTTCCCGGCTCCAACAGTTTGTTGGTTAGATTTCCTTAACCTGATCAGTGTCTATCTTTGAGCCCCAAACTGATTTTATTTTTGAAGTTTTAGTGTGTATGGAACTGCTGCCTTCATTTAATGTCCCTTAATTCTTGTATTGGAAGAAAGACTGAAGAGTCTTTCCATATTTACATGCTTTAGGATACCTGTAATATAGCATAGTTGTTTACTTTCTTTTATTTTTTTTCCCTGATCCTGAAAAGTCTTACCTACTTTTTCATATTGCAGCAGTATCATATGTTAGATTTTCCTTGCTGCCCTTTTTATGAACTTGTGAGTTCTTCTCTACTCCTGTTTGAGATGGGGAAGCAGGACTGCATTCTGTATTGAGATGCTCTATTGATAAATGTAATGTCATAATGATATATTATCTTCTGTTATATGTTCTTCTAATTAATCCTAGCATTTTATTTGCCTTTCTGACCTCTGTTGGGCACTGAACTGATGATTACATGGCTCTGTAGCTGAACATCTATATCTAGATATATTGCTTTAAGATCATTTCCAAGGGGTAATAATAATCTACAAGTATGACATTTGATCTAAAAAACTTGGAATTTTTTTTTCAGTGGGAAAAGTCTTTATCTCCTTTGAACTTCTTTTTTGTCTTTTTATTGCTGCTGCTCAGTATCACAGACTCCTTTTGCAGCTCTTTGCAATTGACCCTTACTTTAACTACCCTTAATAGCTTAGTATTCGCAGCAAGTTTTATCACCTCATTTTATCACTTCTACAGTGAAAATTGGCCATTTACTCTTCACTGTGTTTGAACATGTACATAGGAATGATTAATCTGTTATTGATGTGATGATATTTATGCCCTGAAGCAGGGCAAATGATGTTTTCATAAGTTGCATGTGAACTGGAAAATTTTGTGGTCCCATGAAGGGGCTACAAAGATAGTAAAGGAACTGACCTTACTATGATGACTTGAATTTAGTGAGACTTTTCATTAACTTACTAAACTTGGAGTGCTTTTGAAGACATAATACAACAAGCTCGGATAATAATCAGTCATTTGTATTTCAGGAGAAAATGAAGTTCCATCTGAAGATGCCCTAATACTACAACTGCACCTTGCAAAAGGGCATGAGAAATTCACTGAAATGCTAAAAAGCCAACAGCAGGTCATTGTTGATTTGCAGCAAAAACTTGGTGAACAGCAGCACGTGTTGGTTAGCCAGCAACGGGAGATTCTTGAACAACAAAGAAAAATGTATGAGCAAATGGATCTGATCAAAGTCCAGTATGGCATGCTTTTTGATACAGTGAAACAAATGTCATTTCAGAGTTTGCAAGAAGATATTCAAAATTATTTTGAAACTCATCTTCATGGACTTCAGAACCAGGTCAGAAATCATCTCCAGAAGTCATACTCTGTGCATAAAGTAGAAGTGGATGCAAAAGTGATTAATGTTGGGGAGTCTTTGCTGGACTGTGGCCTTTGTGAAAGTGATGAATTTTGCAATTTCCAAAAGACACCTTCACAATGTGAAAAATGCACATTATGTCCTGCTGGTTTTTTCCAAATGGCTGAGTGTTCTGCAAACTCTGATCGGATTTGCCAGGTGAAACATAATTCTATATCTTTCAGTTATTGCTTGTGAAACATTGTGTTGGACATATTGGGATAACATTCTGGAATTAACTACTTGGAGAGCTAGAGAAATCCAGTTTGGAGCATGTGTTTTATGGAATGGGTCTATGGCACTTCAAAGTCTGCCAGAAGGGTTTTTTGTGGGTTTCTCTTTAGCATTTAGTGTTCTTAATGAGGCACTGGTTTGTGCCTGTTGGATGTGACACTTACCCGAACCTGACAGCTGGCAGGACTTAGATTCTTTTCATTGTGGTAGGAAAAGACATCCTAAAACATTTAGATTTATGCATGCTAAATTTGTTTATTTAATTCCATTATACTCTACAGGAGCCTCTAGACATCTCTGAAAAGCATAGGAAAGCTTTACTTAGCATAAGTCAGACATTTATTTATTAGTTTGGAAACAAAAGTTGTCAGTTAAAACAAATGTAAGAACCAACTCCTGCTTAAACATAACGTACAAATACACAAATATATAACTTGGATACTTTTATTGTTAAGTACATTTTATTATAAAATACATTTTATTATACAACACAAAACCAGCATGCAAGCAAAATAAGATGATTCTTTGTTCATTTTCTGGCATTTAGAAGTCCTAAGATATACAGGCAACTTGGTACTTAAAGCAGTATCTTGTTTGCTAAGTGTTGCCCCCAGTTCTTAGCTTAACATGAGCCTGACCAGCTGGACCAGATACTGAGAACCTGAATGTGTCTGTCCAGTTCCCTCTCTGCTAGCCTCAGTTTTCTTTAATGCTAGCATTTAAATGCAAATGTAGGCTGTTTTTCTTTCCCCTCTGCCTGCTGTAGGGTGAAAGGAGGGCTCGTTGACAGGGAATATTACTTTCTAATTTACTTTTCCTATGTGTTTTGGTTAGCAGCTTCCTTCCAGACTGAATGTCCTTAAAAGCCTTTCCTAACACTGTCTCGATTGTTGCAACGTCCTTAATACCAATTGATTGATGCAGCACTCCTGAGGATGTGCATCATAACAAGTGTTACTTGTGCAACCCCTCTGTTCAGCTCATCTGCACACTGCTTGCTTTCTGTGGCACCACACAATGTTTTTGGATACCTGGTTAAAACAGGTAACAAATCCAAATCAAAATTGTCCTCCTCTAACATGCTGATGGGATTGACCCCTTCTCCATCCCCACATATACCTGTTACAGACAGATGGATGTCACAAAGCCTGAAGTGCCTGTTTCAAGTTTAAGTTGTCATGTTAAACTGTTTCAGTATGATTCTTGTGATTTACAGGACAGAGATGAGTGCACTGAATCTCCAAGCATTTGTGGTGAGAGGATAAAATGCCTCAATACTCCAGGTAAGTTATATTCTCTGATAATTAAAGAATAATTAGATCTTCAGGAGCAGGCCAGAGAAATAGATAAGGACTCAGGCTTGTATTTTAGTGAGTAGTGACATACACAGCTTTCTGCAATCAAAGGGGTTAAAACTCACTAATCTGTAAGTTGATAGCAGTTCTTGTGGACAATGGGCTATTTAGGACATTAATATCCTCTAGAAGCATTGGATGGTCCCTTTTGCCTTATTTTTGTGGGGGTTTATATGCTTTGTTTTTAATTTTCTCTTGTGACCTGCCTTTCTTCTTGTTTATGCTGATGCAAATAGTGCCAAAATCAAAGATATCATTCCTAATGGAGAAAAATAGTTGTCATTTTCCTTCTGGTGCACTGGGGTAGATACCTGACTTGATCTAATGAAGGCTCTTATAAGCCCTCCCTCCATGAATCTTATTCTCTTTAGCAACAATATTGTCAAATATTGAGGAAAGATCAACAGTTTCCATCATTTGAGGACTCTTTGGGGAAGTTTCTCAGACATTTAAGAACAGATCTGTCTGGGGTTTTGCACTGCAGACTTCAGTACTTCATTACATTCTCATGGCAGTTAGACACAAAAGAGCAAAACTAATAGACATACTGAAAAAATTTTATCCAGGTACTAAAGTTTCTTTATATTGGTCTAATTTTTGGTCATCCAAAAAACCTTGAAAGGAACTCCGTGATCAAACAGAGCAATTCACCAGTTGTGACCTATATCTGAGGTCTCACAGTCAAATAACCCAGGAAGGGCTTCGTTAGATTCTGTTTTTCCTCCTCTAGGCTTCTAACTTGTAAGAAGAGAATGGCCTCTCTGAGGGGCAAAGTCTGCTTTCAGCTGGTTATGAGTGATTTTGTGCCTTTTTTACCCAGTCACTGGTGGAGAAAAACGTGGGACCCTAGGAGAGGATGAAAAGTGAGTGTGGGTTTTCTTATGTTGTCCTTACTTCCTCTGGACAGGAATTGTGTTTGTTTGGATGGTGTTACTACAAACACCACAGGAAACTGGAAATGACTTGAGGAAGAGAGCACTTAGTGTCACCTTATGTGGTAAATGCTGCACATGAGGTACCGTCAGTCTTACAAAAGAAGAGGGAAGACAATTTTAGAGATGGACACTTAGAGGTGGACAGTTGGAGGTAAGACAGTTTAGAGCACAAAATTTGAGTCAGAGCATTGCAAAGGTGTAAGGCTTTGTCTCATCTTTAATGAGACATTGGGTTTGCTCGAGTTGGTGTTTTGTTGGATGGAAACTCCCAAGGCCTCAGCCCTAGGAAAGGAGAGCCACCAATGTGGTAGTCATTTGGTGTTGCTCTGGTCTGTGGCTTGGAAGAGGGAAGGCTGTAATGAATTTATTCAGTGGGTTCCATGCAGGGGAACCAGACCAAAAAAGGGTCTGTACAGCTGCTGGAGGAACATAAGTGAGGGCAAAATACTGCCAAGAAGCAGATGGGTAGTGGTGGTGTGTCAGACCACAGAAAGGCAGTAGCAATGTATTTAGAAGGAAAGGAGTCTTCCCTCTCTTCCTCTTCTCCCAGTTTAAATGGTGGTGTGTAGATATGTGAAAGCAAGTTATTACCCATCACCTGGACAGGAATCTGTGTCCTGTCAATGTTGTTCCCATCTGTCATGGAAGAGAGAGTGTTCCTTTTATTTTTTGTTAGAGACGGCTGCTACTTTCAGCCTGTCTCTTCATGGTAGCTCATTATCTTATACAAGTGCGATTAACGTGTCAAAAGAAAGGCTGAAACGGAATGTCTGGTTTGGGTAATGAAGGGAAGAAGGGGATGTGATGTGACATATGAGTTCCAGATGCTGAATGTGGTTGCTTAAGCTGCACGCAAGGGTTGTTGCATCTGTAGCAACTCATGTTCAATGTGCAGTGTGAGGGGAGACAGAGCAAATAACAGTAAAGAATCGTGTAACTAGGAGCCTCTCTTTCTTCACCCTTCCACTTTCCTCTGCATCATACCTTCTTCCCCTGCTTCTTTTTCTCACTTTTATATGGGATGAGAATTGTTGGGTTATTTGATTAAAGGCTAGTCATTAAGGTTCGATAACAGTTAGGGGTATGTAATCAGTGAAAATAGAGTTTGGTGCATCATTTCCTTCTTAGATAACTGTGGGAGAGTAGTCAGATTGTTCATCCAACAAACAGAATCAACCAAAGGCACTCTCCCTGGAATGCCATGCAAAATAAAAAGGACTTACTGTAGAACTTACTGTGGGATGCAGGGGGAAGAGGAATGAAAACATAGACAAATAGCCCTGATTTGTGATTAACCATATCGATATGTGATGATCCAAATTTGACACAGAGGGTTTAAAAAGAGAAGGATTCCCATACTTAATCTTCCCGAAGGTAGCCTTTGCATCAGGCAGTTATGAGTTGTAGCAGCAGAAAAATACGTACATAGCTTACTCTAATTGCCTTGCAATTACCTGGCCTCCATGAGTGGCAAGGGCTGGGGAATGTGCTGCAGAAAGACTCAATTTCACAAAACCAGGTTGAGTACAGCTGGACTGCTCGCTGTGAAACCAGGTGCAGCAGTGCTCAAAGCAAGGAGCCAGGAAGAGGTGGCAGAAGTTGTAAAGTGGTAAAGAGTAATAGGAAGCAGTCCCAGCATGCTGCTGTGCTGGTTTTCTGATGTTTGGCTATCATTTGCTGCTTGACCTCTTCTGTGCTGCTCCTGCAACTGTGGCCACGGCAAAAAGCAGCCTGTGTGCTGCTTTGAAGTCACCTATTTGAAGTACACACAGGGGGAACACCTGCTGCAAATCTAACCAATAAAAGACTAGACAGCAAATTAGTGTATATAGCTGTCACGAGTATTTGTGAAATGTGGTATTTGTAAATACTCAAATATACACTAAAATATTTTCCAGAAATGAGTAGCATAAAAAGTGTTTCTAGGCACTACTGAAAATCTTCTCTGCCATGTGAACCAGCTGTATGTGTGTACTTACTACCAGTTCATCCTGTGTTTCTCAGTGATGGTGGAGCTACTGATATGAGAAGTAGAAGTGGTTAAGAAGTGTCATGTGAGCAAATACATCATGGTTAAAACTGATTTCAAAGGGAAAGATTGTCTGGGACTTTTTTCTATACTCCCTCTGGAATGGTTTTAGTTGTAAAAGTGTAATCTTATTTATTTGGGTTTTGTTGCTCATAAAAAAACAAGACTCTTTCAGAGGGGAGCAAAGTGTTAAGTTTCACTTGACTTTTCTTTGGATGGAAAAAATCTTACTGTTTGCCGTGAACTCTTTTGATAAAATGGTACCTGGTCTTAGAGGGAATATTCTCACATCATAAATTGTACAGTCCTACGTATCGGTGTTAGTGGAGATTCATCACTTAAGTGAGTGAACTGTAAATAGACAAAGTGATATGAAGGCGAATATATGAAGCCTGTATAAATGAATGCAGTGTCTGGTGTTCTCTGCTGAATAATGTAGTACCAGAAGTGAATTCTAGCCAACATTCTGACCTCCCCTGTAGGCCAGTTTCGTGTGTACTGCTCTGCCTTGCAGTTTGCCGCAAGTGTGGTGAGCTTTTCTGTCTACATCAGCAGCTGGCATAGCCAGCCCCACCCTGGGCTAGCAATGGAGAAATACAGCTTGTTGGGATCCGTGCAAATGCTTGTAGTCCCCGTCTTAGAGCAAATCCCAGCCCAGGTACAGGAAGTTTCTACCTAAAGAATAATGCAAATGTATAACACAGGATCTAGATACTAAAGGCTATTTAAGAAGATCCATTAGAAAGATGATTATTGAGTTTTGATCATGGCAGTAAAAAAGCATAAATGAGTGCATTAGTGATTAAGTTTTGAGGCACAAAGTGCAGATGGTTATGCTTTAGGTCTGCCTCAGATCTTATGTGTTGATTTAGATCCTGAAATCTCCACACACAAAGGTTTTGGGTTCTGGTTGCTCCAGGTGGAAGCACTGGCAGCTGGCGGTGCTCTTGGAGAACTGCCATAGAAAATTACAGACTGTTTTTAAAACCTTTTTTTTTGGTGTGTATTCTTTGATCCACTGAGGTCATGGTATACTATTTAACAGCACAAAATTGCTTTATGTCAAACAAAATAATTTCAAACGGCACATGTTTATTCTCCTCACTGTTTGCGGTGGTGTTTTACTTTAGCTTGATCACAACCACTGGTGTCCTGTGTCTTAGGGCACTGGTTTTCCACTTCTTAAATGTGTGGGCTGCTGCATAATGATTTTAAGCCTGCTGTTTGCAGTTTTGGTTTTCCTATTTGTCTCTTGCAGGTTTTTCAAAAACTGTATACAGAGTGAACGCTCGGGGTCCTTGTCCCTTGGGTTGCAAAGCACTCCTTTAGCAATCACAGCAGGGCTACCCCGTAGCGTGGCTGGCCAGGCAGCTCCCCTGGGTAGGGGAACTCTCCATTAGTTGCAAGGAGCTGCTCAGTGTACCAGTCACCATGCCTTTCACCTCAGAGAAGGAAGACAGTGTCTTTGGAGCAATACCATTATATCTGATGCGTTACAGGTTTTGGTTAGAATTGCCCCTATGTAGCTTCTTTTTCACTCCAAACCACTGTGCTTCGCTTGGACAAGGTGCATTATGCCTAATAGCTCCTCTGTAATCTATCAAGGTTTCTTTAATAGCATAAACTGATCTAACATAACTGTCTTCTGTTTTCTCCCGTATGATTAGATATCTTATCAAAAATACTTGATATGTGGAGCTGTAAAATTCTTATTTTTAGTTTTTTAAAGGTATGACAATAAAAATAGTCCATTTCCTGTGAACAGGTGGTTTCCGATGCCTTGGAATTGCTGAGAAGGATGCAGCTTTGGGAATGTGTGGAGAGGAGTATTTCTTTAATAAGGAAATGCAGGAATGCCAAGCATGTTTAAAGTGTGAAGATGGAATGGTGGCCATGCCTTGTTCCACTGTCAGTGACACGGTTTGTTCAGCAGCCAGTGAAAACAAGCTCTCAGAGTCTTGGGCTGCAAACATCCTTCTTCCCTCTGTAAAGTCTGGCATCTCTCAGGTCTACTCTGGCTTGAACTTGAAGATAAAGGGAAAGCTTCCCTGTGATATCTTGTCCACTGAAGAGAGCAGCCTGGTATTCAGGCAACATGGTCTGTTGTGGACTGACCTAAATTTTGCAGTAAAGCACAACTGCAGGAACTTTTTGCAACTCTCCTTAAAGCTTAATGGCAGCGAGGAAGACTATGAACTGAGCAGTGTTCGGATTGAGCAGCCAGAAGGAAAGTATTTCCAGAGCACTAGTTTAAGCAGTGCTGCTGAAGTGGAGCCCAGCCAAACTCTTTCTGTGTATTTGAGGAGCCCTAATCAATTCTGCAATCAAAGCAAAGACTTAAATATTTATGATCTTAATACCCCACTCAGTTTGTTTTGGTTGTCCCACGACACAGGTGCTGTGGCACTCAGTGCACAGATGTCAACGGCAATGCATTACCAAACCAACTATCGACCTACCTTTAAAATAATTTCTGTTTCTGACCCTTATATGCTAAGTTTATCTCATGATGGCAGAGCTATAAAGTTTACTGAAACTGGTGTTGTCAAATTTGTGTTTCATCAGGCATTGTATTCCATGGGTCATACCTGTGTCCGGGAGGGCTTCTCCTTGATTTCTTATATCAATAGGAATGGTACCAACAGAGAATTCATGAATGTATTTAAATCTGGGGTAAATTACAGAGACACGTCGATATCTGCTTCTGGGGCCACAAAGGTTGGTGCTGGAGATCTGGTTAGCTTTGAGATACTTTCTCCTGCACAGTGTAATGTTCGGTATTTTGGAGATAGTTCTGGAATTAGCATGTTTAGCCTCATCTGGATCCCTTCAGCGGTTTCTAGTGCCATATCAGCCACAGTTTCTGTTACAGGTCTGCCTACCGGAGCTGTGAGAAACAAACTACTGGATTTCACCCAGGTCTCGTCCAACGAGAAACAGATACAGCTGGTTTCTTCTGGACAGCTTGCTCAGAAGTATTTTATTTTTACTGAAAAGGGAGTTGCCAGCCTTGCATTTAACTTAAAGCTAATCCATTCGTGCAATGTGCTCAAAGTGACTCTCAATCAGTTGACCATGGATCACATGCAGCCCACAGCAGTTGCTCAGCAGATTGGAGGTCAGATGCCAGAGGGAAGCATATGGACCAGTGTGTCCCTCCGTGCATCTTTTGAAGTACATAATGGAACATTGATATCAATTTCTCTTGACTGTGTGCGTGGAAGGATCAATCAGATCACTCATGAACACGGAACCAGTATATCTATTTTATGGATTTCATCTTAATTTCTGCACAGTTACGTTAGCATGGAATTTGGGTTTAAATTGTATTTAAACATTACATATTTTTAATATTTTTAATATTTTACATATTTGACACTATACTGTGTTGACTTGAGCAGATCATCCCACAAAATGCTCTCAATTTTAGGAATATTTAAATATAATCTTGACTGAATGATCACTATTTAAAGAAAACAAGAGCTTTCAGTGTTCCAGGATTTTAATTCTGTTGCCATCTTCAGGCAGGGGAACGTTGAATTCAGATAAAACTCCCTTGTTTTTAATAAAACAGTCTCTTAAAATCGATTATTTCTGGAGCACAAAAAATTGCAGCTGAGGGTAAATAGCATTTAGTACTGTAACTGAAAGCAGCACAGCCAAATAATTGAAACCTGCTTTCATTTTTTTCATGCAACAGGCTAATAAAAAGACTAAATGTACTTTGGGGCTAATTTGTCTACATCTTACAAAATGTTGTGCTTTCCATAAATGGGGAGAACATGCCTCAAATAGGTGATAATGTGGCAACAGTGGAGTATATGTTCTTAATATTGTGGAAAGGGACTGGGTCAAAAATAGAACATTGTTTTTACAACAAATACAGTGGAACTAATGACTGCTCTAATTTCATTTGGAAGTAATCTGCATTTAAGTAATTTGGGAAGGTGTTTCTCTGTTTTTAGTTTTGCCAGTGAAAAGTTGCAGAATGAGAAGGAAGGAAGTCTATTCTAAGAAGAAAGAGTAGGCAAGAAGAAACAGGTACTAAAAGAATGTCTTGAAAATTAGACTTCTGAAAATTAAGCAAAATTTTTTTTCCATTTATTTTAAACAGCAAAATATTTTTCTGATCAAAACCCCCCATTATTCATAAGTCTATTTATTTTGCTGAATAGGTACTTACATTAAAAAGGCGCTTTTTTTTTTGTCAAATGAGTCAGTTAATTCAAGGAAATGGTGTATTCATTTACACTAATTTTTATCTTCTTCCAGCTCTTCCATCAAACTATTCTTTCTTTTTCTAAACTATGAAGACTGTTTTCTCCCATTTTCTCCTTTCTCCTCTACAAATGATTCTTCACTCTCCTTTCTCATTTCTTTTGCTAGGAATAAATTATGTGCCTTGCCACATCTCTTTCCAGCTTTCTTTCAGCATTCCTGCATAAGGATAGATATTTGTGTCACATATGTAACTATAAAAGAGGGACATTAACAATGCACTTGCAGGCTGCCTTAAATTAACCCTACTGAAAAGAAATATTATGCACAATATAACTTTAATGTGTCTGCCTGAGTATGTGTATCTAAAATATATGTACATTGCTGTGTTTTACTCTGTTTTGGAGTTTGTTACGCTGTTTTTGCTGTATAATGGCCTCCTGCAATTTTCTGTAATAGAATGAACCCAAGTGCAAGACTTCTATTTAGTCATTGTTTTAACTTGTGACATTATAACTGTCCTTAACACCTGAAGTTATCTTTCCATCATCTTTTTTTCTTCAAGGATATGGTCAAGGATTCAGGCTTTCGATGAGCTGCTCTCCTGCTCCAAACAGAGAACAGTAGTTTTTCTTGCTTTCAGCTGCAAAGTCTAAGCAGTCTGTCAGAGGACAACTCACTGGGCATTGTGTTGCAGCCAGCATAAGTACACAAACCCGTAATCCTGGTGTCCCCAGAGTCTGTCAGTGACAGACATCTTAGTGCCTGTGTGTGGCCAGGGTCTCATTCGTTCTTGCAAGGTCATAAGGAAGGATGAATTAAAACTACCATTGAAGGTATTCAACATTTGCCCAATACTGTTATCATTACAGAGGACATTTTGTAGTGGTAGAGAAGGACTTCTGGAATGAAAAGCATGTGTATCTGTTATGTACAGAAGAGCTGCATTACCTGGGAGCAGAGCAGTTTTTCTGGGAGCTTCACTCTTGGAGTCTACTGAGACTGAACGAAGATGAAATGGCACAGGAGTTAAAGTTCTTCTGACATACCCATTCTGCTTTCTGTTGAAGGGTGCATGTGATGTAGGAGAAGCTCTGCAGAGAGCACACCTGGGTATTTCTACAGTTAGAGCTGAGGGAAAGACTATGTTAGAGAAAGCTAGAAATTATAGGCTTATGTTGTTGTTTTAGAAGAAGTTAAGGAAGTCACTTTCTCACAAACAGAGCCCCTTATTATCCTAGGCTGGTTTGTGCTGTGCAGTTCTGTTGAAGGCTGTCACTCCCCAGAATGACAGCGTAAGATTCATTCTAGATTTAAACCTGCGTAGCAGAGATCAGAGTCTGGTGTTAGAAATAATCTGGTACATCTTTAGCAAAGTGCAGGTGTTACTTGAATATAATAAACATTTGCCTGTATGTGGTAAATAGCAAATCTAATGGCATGATTTGTATGAGTATTCTTTATTTGAGTGAGACTGTGAGATCAGTGGGGTTAAACAGGGAAGAGAATGATGCTCCAATCCTGTATTACCCATGTTGGTGGTACTTGCATTTAAATGCACCATTATTAAAGGATACAGAAGCTACAGGGAAGGTACAAGTGAACATTATTACAACTGAGACAAGTTCCAGAGTATAAATTCTTCAATGTAATAAAACTGTTTGGAGGATTCTGTGGGGAGTGCCCATAATTTCCCTTAAATTCAGAGTAAGTTTTTAGATGCACAGTGGCAGAAACACAGTAGTTTGCATCCATCTGCTAGTGAAAATGCATCTAATAATGTTCTCCTCATGTCATCTGTGATAAGGCACTCAGAGAGTGAAAAAGGAGTCTTATCCAATATGTATTATTAATTGCAATTTACAGCAAGATTAGCCTTATTTCAAGCAAGAAAAGGCTGATCATTGAGCCTCTTGAATCTCTCCCTTTCAAAAAAAAGAAAAGCCTGGATTTATAGATCAGGACACTCACTGACCTTGGTTATAGCAACAGGAATTTGAGTATGTTGGAATCAGTATAGGTTTATGATAGCCTAATTAATGGCATAGTATATAGCCTTTGCATCTATGAAAATGATATATATTGCCTCATGCCATGCAACATTAAGTGGTGCACTATGATCCTGAATAAGATAAAGTTCAAGAGGAATCAATGCACAATGAATGCTAATTTTATGGCACTTATCCCATTTGCTGTAATAAATTGCATGTTTTATTGACAGGTATCTTATTAATTATATTTACAAATTTTTAACTTTTTAATTAATTTTTTTCCATGCTGTTTCTTTCTATTAACAGTACAATATAATACTGTGAAGTACAGAATTCATTTAAAAACTTTTATTTTGCATCTTTTGATACCACATTCATGAATATGGTTAAAATACCTGGAGACAGGCTCTTCAATCTTTTCTGCCAGAGAGTGTTTCTGGAAGGATTCACAAAGTAACGGAGTAAATATGAAGCTGGTAGGATCTACCTGTACAGGACGAGTTCAAGTTAATACACCCAGGAAAGCAGGTGGTTATTTCACTGTGTTATGAAGATAATGGGCAACGTGTTGTAGAAAATTTGACCATTACAGGAGGAAAATAATTTAGGTTGTATAGTGCTGCTCACACAAAAGGAAAAAAGATTTGGCTTACAAAAACCTGCATTGATTTGTATTGGGAGACATTTTGCAAGTTCAAGGCTTTTACCTGAATATATTTATTACCTATGCAAATTTTTTATGCTTTCTGTGAAGTCAAAACTGGGCAGAATATGTGAAGTCTATTTTAATATTATGGATGTTCCTCTGTTCTGTGGTCTCTGCAGATTTCAGTACACTGTGAAAACAAGACTATTTTCTAGTGGTGCTTTTTATGAAATTTTCTACTTTGAAATATTACTTTGTTTTAAAAATACTGTTTAGACACTTGCCTCTGTTAATATTATATTGTAATATGTTTTAAGAGAACTTTACTGAGATAAATAAAATATAAAACTTCATTGGTATTCTTGTTCTGTTCTGAGGAAGACTAATGGTGGCTCTTGCATTTTTTGCCACTGACTCTTCTGGGGTCAGTATTTCACAGATGTTATCTGAGTTAGTCACCTGTGCCTGCTGAAGTGGCACTAAACAGGAACAGTAACAGTGGACATTTGTAGAGATCTGCCTGCCTTCTGTTCCCATGGTTGAAACAGCAGATCTGACAAGATGAAAATTGCTCTAAGAGCAGTAAGTTTGTCCTGGTCATGGCTAGTGCCCCAGTAACACAGAGAAGAAAGAAATTTGTCCTGCCTTGGTGCTTCATAGGTTCTCTGTTTTGTGTGAAAGCTTTTATGATGTTGTGGGGAGTCCAGATCAGACTGTTGCAGTAGTGCAGCTATGCTTCTGTCAGGGTCTGGCCAAGTTAAAACTCATGTGTTCTCAGTAGAAACTTTACAAGTATTTTAAATTGTACATCTGTTTCTTCTTTTTGGAGATGTTATTGTTTATTGGATGTGAATGAAAGAGAGGTGCTGTCAAAAAAGGATTACAGACATCATTAACATACCTTAAATTACCCAAGGATAAAATTCAGAGGAAGGAGAAAAGAAGTATGTGTGAAATACTGTTGAAAATAGGAGCATCCTCCTCCAGGGTGGATCAAAGCTGCCTCTTCTCTTCTGGCCTTCAGCAGCTGACACTGTTTGTGCCTTTTCCCTGATGTTTATCTGCTTGCCACGATGGCTCTTTCAGAGTCACCTTACGTTTCTCCTCAGGGCTCTGGCATTCCCTTGTACCTCATCCACAGGTGCAGGTCCAGAAGCACGCTGTGCCCCAGGCCTGGTGCCCCTTGCTCTGCTTGGAGGGTTTGCCTCACAGTACAGCTCCAAAGATACTAACTGTGCTAGTGGCAGTGCCTGTGCTGCTTTTGCTGTGCTGCCTGACAGAAATAAGTAGTGAGTGGGCCTCTCACTAGCTGAATAGTGAAAAAATAGCTGTGTTGCCCATCTGCTGGACTTCAGCATCTCGCTATCTATACCTGTCTTTCACTGTCTGGGTCTGGTTGTATAAAAGCCAAATGACTGTAAAAGAGGGATTCAATAAACTAATTTGCATTAAATAATAGAATTGCTATTGCTAAAACAGAGTTTCTTGTCCAGCTGTAGTTTGCACAGCTTTCTTCAGCCCTTCCTTGGAGCTGTGCAGGCACATTGTGACCTGCAGGATTGCATCTTTTGTTCACAGGCTCTTCGAAGGGAAACAAGCTGCTCTCCAGACATTCTAGTGCAATCCAGTTAAATGGCATCTCTTGAAAGTAGCTGTAAAAGGCTGGATGCAATTTCTTTGCCAGAAGGGTGTTAATGCCTGGCTTTAGCAGAACCTTGAAGTAAAAGCCTGTCACGTTTATATACATACATACATACATATGTATATATGTATATGTTTATATAATCTCCTTGGTCTCGGTTAAATAGCATTTTCTCTAAAAGAAGAGCTGTAGAAAAAGCATTTTTAAAAGTTCCTGCATCTTCTCATAAAATCAATGTCTTCAACTTTCCCCTTTGCCATTTTTTCACTTGAAAGATAGAGGAAAGAAAGGGAAATTAAAAAGTGAAGATTGGGGGAATGGAGATAGAAGGGGAGAAAAGCAGAAGAAGGAAAAAGCAATCTCCAGTGTTTAGGTAATTTCACGTATAGGAATTTGAACTAGTTTTTGTCAGGACTTCTTGGGCTTTCAATCAATTATATTTAAACATTTGTTCAACTGAAAATTCGATCCCATTTGGCTTCATTTCTGTCTCTTCATTAAAGCACTTCCCACCCAACAACTTTTGTAAACTAAAGTAGTATTAGAGTATCCTGAATATGCTAAAGTATTTTGCTCGGCTGGAACATTAAGTTGGGTAATTTGGTTAATTAAATACCAGCTTATATTGGGAATTCTCTGGACTTATTTGTGGGTTTTGGCATGCAAACCTCAGTTTTCATCATTACCTCTTAACTATGTTTATATGGGGAACTGCTTCTCATTAGATAAACGAGCCTTCTCTGAGCTCCACGTTATCATCACTTGACTGCTAATGGTACTTTTAATGTAATTTAATTCAATTTGGGTATTTTTCTGTTGTATTGCAGTCAATAATCTAGACATGTACTGAGTGTCTTCAGGAGCTCTGTGCATGTGGAATGTTGACAGAATATTCTGGTCACAGTTGGTTTTTCCTGACTTGCTTCATTGTTTTAAATCGCAAGTTGTATTCAGTTCAGAAGTCCATGTGATAGATCTGGGCTTTCAAAGCAAGTTTGGCCTGGTGAGTGATTTAGACTGGTAATCACATCTGAGTTGCATGATTGCAGCCTTCTCTTGCAGAGTATAAAAAAAACTTCTGAGAATACTCACAGATTAAATGCAGGTGTCTTGAGTACAGAGCTGGAGGTGCATTACATCAAACTCAAATAAAAGCCTCATACTCTATTCAGGAGGTCAAAAAAGTAAACAGATTTAGTATATACTGTAAAATACACTGTTTGTTGAAGGAGAAGTACATTTGTTGGTTTTATTAGGAGAGGAGAATGAAAATGTGTGCTTTATACCAAGTAGATGAGACAAATTGCTTAAGATGCATTTATGCCTGAAAATGCTCTGTATTTCTTCTTGAACATGTACCTAGATTTGTTTGAACCTTTGCTACAAACTACTGCCACATCAGTAACTTCAATACGGGCTTGATTTATGCTAAAACCTTTGAGGATATTTTTCCCCTGTGTGCCAGACAAACGTGATATATTTCAAACACCACTGATCAGTCCTTGAAAAATACTGCAAGTCTCCCAAGAGATGCAAGCTCTGTGATCCTGTCTGAGGCAGCAGATTTTATCCTCAGCTGCTTCAGCCTCCTGAAGCCCTTGTCCCAGGGTGGTCATTTCCCCCACCTTTTGGCCTTGCTAGAGGTGTGCAGTGACAGCTGCAGTGGGTGGGAAGCTGCAAATACTTGGGTTTGACCTGCCATAAATGTTTTTTTCCCTCTGATTTTATCCATTCTGCCTTTCATCCTCCTTTCATGGTTGGCCATAAGGCTGAAAATCCACTATTCCCACATCTCCACCCTTGATGTGCACCTGTATGTCTGCTCTCTTAGGTTTTGGTGTGTGACAGGGGTTTCAGTTCTTGGTTTGTTATTGGCAGGCTTCCCTCTCATACTCATCTGTGAAGCACCACATAAACACCACATACCTCTGAAAGCTTATATATTGCATAAGCAAAGGTGATTTGTCTGTTTGGACCTGTACGAGACAGGGAGGTGGCATTTTCATACCTAGAGATGACCTGTTTCCCTGACAGTGCTCTTGCAGCACTTCACGCCTTTTGGTATCACCCCTTGCTCCTGAAGTATTGATGTCCTTGAAAACTTCTTCCAGGTTGTGTGTTTGCACATGCACTTGAGAATTCACTTTTATCCTGGGAGGAGAGAGAATATCTCTTTTTGTCTTACCTTTTAAATTGCTCCCAAAGCCAACTATATTGAAAAGATCTGCTTTCATCCAGTTTTCCTTGCATTTGGTTTCCAGAGGCCAGAACACAAAGCATGTTTCCTACCCTGCATATAAGACAATAAATACCTATGGTATTATTGGTGTGCTACTGATAAAATGTATTTCAGAATTGATAATCTCAGAATTTGGCCAGCTCTGCAGGCATATTTAAATTACAATGCAGGTATCAAAGTCTTTGAAGATTTGTTTCTGGCCAAGTTGGGCACAATATTCTTTGATAAGAAACAGGTTGGAGAGCACATGGAAATACTGATGAAACAGGTCAGGCTGGCTCTGGGAGAGGGACCCTTGCTGAAGCTCAGGAGTCGACATGACTGAGCATCCTGCTGCAGCCTGGCCCTCGCAGAAGCAGGAGTTTGTGGGACCTGGCCAGTCCCCAGGACATGCCAAGTTTAGGAATGGCTGGGATGTGTTGAGGCTATTTTGCTGTTGTAGCATTTTTGTTGCTCACTGCTGTACTCCTGTGGGTAAATAATGCTTTCCTTGGAAGGTTGCCTGTGTTCAGTATCTAACAGCAACTTAAGGGAAATTTGTTCCAGAAGTCCAACCTGGTTTGAATATCTGAACAAGATGTCTAGAAATTGCAGATGATGAGGCATGGAGGTCTTCACGAAATGGGCTGAGTTTTCACAAATCAGTAGGAGCACAGGACACGTCACTTGATAATAGAGACTTGAGCTGGAACTGTAACAGATACCCGTAGTTTTTGTGCTTTTAAAACATGCTAAACCCAATGCAAGTATCCAGGCTAAGGTCTGTATTAGGGATTGGAGTATTCTTATGGGTAGTTCTCAGCTGACAAATAAAAACTATTTCTGACATAACTCAAAGAAGACTTCATTCTGTCCGTGCTGTAGTTCACCTCATCTGTATCCATATCACAGTGCCTCCCAGGAAACCAGCAGATACAATTTCACTGGACTTGATACTGATGGTGAAGTGTTGAGGGCTTCTGGTCACATGCATCTGGATTTATGGAGTGAAACCTGAAATCTCTTCTGTAATCATTCTTTCCAGTGATCTGGAAGATCCCCATGGATCTGCTCTCTTCCAATAAATAACCACTTTGAAACAGGGATTCGAATGACACTATTTCTGGTAAATTGAAAATCCTTACTTCAGCAGTGCTACAGTTACTGACAAGATACATCACTGAGGTTTGGATCCTTGCTGCAGGGAACAAGATGCTCAGTCTATATTCAAGCTCTCAGTCCAGATTTTAAGACTGGGATACCCTTACAGATCACAAAAGCAGCACTGTAGCCCTGATAACAGCAGTGTCTTTGGAGCTGAGCAGTGTCACTGTCTGTTGCTACACCAGGAGGATGGTCCAGGCCCATCACCACCCCAAAACACCTGGTGTCCCCATTCAAAAGCAGAAACTCACACACCCAACGCTGACATTTCCACTGCTACAGCAGCCCCAGCCCGTGTGCAGGAACATCCCTCCAAACTTCACATCCTTGCAAACAAGCCAGGCCCTGGCTGCAGCATGTGCCCAGGGACTCGGGTTCCCTATAAGCAGGAAAGGCTGTGGATGGGGGCTGCAGGATCCTGCTGAGGAACAGAGCCAAGAAAGAACTTTTCAGGGCCACTAAATGCTGATTGTGTTCACGTTGCCCTAGAGGTGTTTCTGTGCCCTTCAAGGCTGCCAGTAGAGGTTTGTGTGCTAGAGAGGACTTTTTTTTGTTCCAGTGAAAAACACTGAACAGGGCAAGGTCTTATTTATCACTGCCTCGGCTGAGCAGTCATAAAAGTGGCAATAATAGTTGATAAAAGCAGGAAAAAGGCAGGTCTCCAGCCCTGGGGAAGGTTTTGACAAATGGCTGCTCACTAGACTGGAGGTGTTGCTGGCTTGGAGACAGATGGGCTCATCAGCTGTATGCAGGTAATGCTACAGGTAAATGAGAGAAATTACTGTAGGCGTAGTTGAGGTCATTACAGCAACCTCTTTATCTGCCGTTGGCATCGTTTGCCTGCATAGCTAACTCATTTTTCTTTGAAAGAGACTGGGGAGTGAGGGATAAGTGAACTCTCTAGGCACAAAGAGCAGGATGTCTCTTGATTTTGGTGCCATGCATTAAACAGCTGTGTTTGTCACAAATCTTTGCCCCAAACTGTTTCGTTGCAAGTTACACGGGCTCCTGATTTGCAATCAGTTAATGACAGATTTAGTCCTTACTTTTACAAATTTTTGTATTTTCTATTTCCTTAAATGTATCACAATCTGTATCAGCTAGTATTAATTGTAACTATTTCTTAAAAATTTCTATACAGATTTAGGTGAGTGGTAATTGAGTGTTAAACCCCCATACAGTCCCTTTCAAAAGGAGACCAACAGTCTGCAGCTTGCCTTGTACAATGTTTTGAGCAGTACAGCTTTGTTATGTTTCTCCTCTCATATTTCCAAATGAGCAAGTAATTGTAAAAATAAATGTAATGTTTCAGGTAGGTATTTTAGGGGTTTGAGTCTATTTCTTAATGTGAGCATCCATGCTGACATGCCTTAGGTGCCCCGAGGTCAACACTGACGTCTTCAAAGACTGAATTAATCTGACAAAAGAAAATTCTCAGAGCAGAGGCTGTAAGAATGAAAACAGAGAAGGTCACAGTCACTCCCTTCCCTCATTTTCTGTGGATTCCAGCTAAACGCTAAACTTTATTTGATACAATAGGATGTGTTGGTTACCTTATTAGAAAGAAAAGGGGCAGGGGAGAGAAGAAACCTGGGAATTCCTACATCAAAGACCTTGGAAATGTTTTTGGACTTAATTTTTAATAGTATAAATATTTAAGAGTGTTTCTAACGGCAAGTTGGATGGGATTCTGTGCTCTTGACATTTACTTATTTTGATTTCTGTTTGCAGCTTGTTCATATTTTAAATTTGAGAAAAATCGAGAAAAACATTTCTCCTGAGCAGATGAAGAAGTTCCGTAATAAAAAGCAGGCAGTAGAGGTCTTCGAAGATTTTTTTAGGACACACGTATTTTTCCCTTTTTGAGAACTATTGAAACTAAATCTGTGTCAGTAAAGACAAATATGTCATCTTCAAACATCTAAGTGAATTAATGCCCAGCTACCTATTTTGTCAGAGCAGACAGTCAAAAATGAAGCAGCACCTTTGACAACCCAGCCAAAGACTGGCAGGTCAGGATGTGCCATTCCCCCTTGCCACAGCTCACCTTGTGCTATTGAGCCACAGCTTAGAGAACCCCCTGTTTTGTTGAAGAGCTGTTGCCAAGATTTTGGAGGTTTTCAGACCAGGCTCTGACACTCAGAGCTCAGAACAGAGCCACTGAACCCATCATACAGCCTGAAATCACTATGGACTATTCTATGCACTGTGGATGGTTATTTAGCTCTCTCTAGTGCTCTTTCTACTTACCTCCAGATTTCTTAAATAGGACTGAATGCCCATTACCACCGCCTGTGTTTTCAGTGCATTTCCTGTCATCCACAGCTTGCCCTGAGAGCCCTGTGCTCTTTCTTCTTCTCTAGAAATCTAAAAAATGCATGTCTCAGCATAGCAATTTCTACTCTAAGAATAATGAGTTCTAATTGTTTCTTTGTTCTAAAGAGAACAAAATTTGCTGGGCATGTGATAGACTAGAAAAGAAAATTGAAATACAGAGCAAGGAAAATACAGCCTGAGCACTGTGCAGATATCAGATGGTCTATTTGCATATAATTGGGCCATTCCTTCTTCTTCTCTAAATTGAGAAGACTATTCCCCTTTCTTCTCTTCCAAGCTTACAGGGAGCTGTGCTGGTTTGAAGGCAGAAGTGAACAGAGCTTGATAAAATGTCATGCTTTTATGGATAATGTCTGCTCATTTCCTTATCTCTACCTTTGCATTTAATTTTTTAATAAAACTACTGATACGCTGATGAGAAGAGATTTTTCATATACCATTATTTGATTCTGAAGTACAGAGCCTTGAACCACATCCATATTTCCCTGCTACATTCTGAGAAGGGAGTGTTGCATATCCTTGGAAATGAACATGGAACCATTCCCTGGCAATGGTCTGGTGGCCAGTATCACAAGCTGGGTTTTGTTACTTCTACATTCCTCCCTAGTAGTGTATTCTTGATCCATGTCAAAGTCACGGCACTGGCTAGATCATGGGTACAAACGCTCTGTTCTTGTGTAGATTTCAGGGATCTTACCACAGACTGCTGGTGTGACCTGGCAGGTGGCTCAATCTATTTGCTTTTGCCACTTTAAAAATAGAATAAAGGACCACTGCACCACTACAGGGGTGTTATGAGGGTAAAATTCATGACTAATGGCTGTGAGGTATTCAGATGCAGCGGTAATGAGGCTATATGGATGTCTGGAGTATGTGCTTCACTGCACATCTGAAGCAAAACACGTCTGTTTCCTTGGCAACCCCTCTGCATCTGTACTATTGTAGCTGCTCTCCACTGGATGTGGAAATACCAAGCATCGTTACTGAATCGTGCTCACATTTTGCTCCATTCATATTCTGCTATTAAAAAAATTCTGTGTGTTACATTGACACTGTGGGCTCTGAATGGTGCAGGCCTATTCCTCCCTCTCCCACCCTGTCTCCCTCCACCTCCCTCCTTCCAGCCCCTCCTTTTCCTCAGCTTAGCCCTCTCCTCTGCTTACAGCGGAAGCCTCGGGGTCACCCCACCTTTGGTGGGAAGCAGCAGCCCTTCTCTAAGCAGTGCACAAACAGGGTAATATGGAAACACATCATGTCCATGTCC
This sequence comes from Callaeas wilsoni, assembly GCA_013398955.1. NCBI lineage: Eukaryota > Metazoa > Chordata > Aves > Passeriformes > Callaeidae > Callaeas > Callaeas wilsoni. Next base: position 25,614 of record VWPU01015930.1, read on the forward strand.
ATGCACTGTCCTTGAGGAAATTAAAACAACGTGAACTTTCTGAACAGCAATTAGTGCTGCCATCTGTTACTGTCAGCAGATGTACATGATAACCTTGTGTTCGCTATCTCGGAAAGAGCTGTGTGTATTTCACTTGTGTTATCCATAAAATCTTTTCCTTTTAGCAATGTGGAGATAACGTGATATTATCTAGCAGTTTTATCCTGACATCTCATGGTTGTATGAATGCCTTTACATAAAACAAATATGACAGAGATCTGCAGCTCTGAGCCGTATGCGGTCACTGTTTCCAGACCGGTGAGAGTTTATATCCCATGGAAGCCCAAGGAGTGCTCCTGTGAGAAGGTGCTCACCACAGCCTGGAAGCTGTGCAGCCTCATCCTCCCAGTGCAGCCCGTCTGTGTCCTCCTTCGAGCTGCTCTGTTGAGCAGTGGCTGCCGAAGATCCAACCCTACATATGGAGAAAGGCAAATATGTCATGTTTAAATAGTTGTCACCAATTCAAAATAAAAACTTCAGATTTTAGGGTTTCAGTTCTTCTTGCTGTCAGTCTAGCCCAATTACCACATAAAGATATAAGGGAAATATAGGGAAAAAAAAGTGTTGAAAACACACCTAAGTTCAAATTCTCGTGCTGTGCTTATTCCCAGCACCTGCATCTCTTCAATTCAATTTCTCTGGGACCCATTGCTCTGAGCACTACTTCACTTGCCCTCACCTCTGCTCATGAACAGGTTTGCAGTTCTGTGCATTTACATTGGGTAATGTACCATGAAAAAATGCCTAACAAAAGGGTTAAGGTGTTGCAAGACTGAACATAAGAATCAATTTCTGGTTAAGAAATGGAAAGGGAAGCACAGAATGTGGGCCACAAAGCCTGCTCTGTAAATCTGCCCAGTCATTCAGTGCTTATCTGAGCATGATATTATCACAGTTATATCTTTAGTGTGAATGAGACCTCCATCCATTTTCTAAAAGCTGGAATGTGAATAGATACAAAAGAAATGAGAATCTTGCTTATTTCTGGCAAGCACTGAAGACAGATGAAGGAGACTTTTCTCTGTGAGATCTAGGAAGATTATCCTAACCATTCGTCCTACAGGTTAATGTTTATACATCTCCTTTTGCCTAAAATAGGTTGGTCTCTACTAAAATCTGTTTCTTAGAGCAATATGTGCTGCAAATTAAGACATAAGGAATTGCTCCACGGTATCCTGGGAGACCATTTTCCATTTTAAAATCAATGCTAATTAAGTGTATGTACTTTAATGTTGCCATAAATCAGTTCCAAATTTACATGCTGCCAATACCTTACAAAACATAGTTTACCTTGATTCTAATGAGCTTTTCCCTCAGTGTATTTTGTGCAAGTAAATTAATTGCCTTTGTTTTTACATAAACATAAATACACGCACATATAGTATCTACACATGAAGAGGAGGTAAAAAATAGTGGGGATTTAGGTCTTTTGGCCAGATTTGATTGGAATTCCCCTTACCTGTAGGACTCCTCTGAAACCAAGTCTTCTAAAACATCCTAAGTAGGTTGTTGGGAAAAAGGAGAAATCTCCTTATGTGTGTTTGTGAGAAAGCACTGACACAGATGTCTAATTCCGGCAGAGTGGCCACTTTCTACAGCTTTCCTGTAAGAATTCAAATTCCTGGAAGAAATGGAACTTCTCCCCACCTCTTACTATTTCATGCAATCAGATGTACTGATTTTTGCTAGGATGTTTTGTTTCTCTGAAAATTATTAAAGGACTTGAGCATTTTCCCAGCAGGTATTTTAAATAGCTGAGCACAGACACAGGAAGTGTCCTATAGGAAGTGTACAGAGAACAGCAGAATGTTCTTTGCATTTGAGTAGGTAGCAAGAAAGCTTTGGCTATGTGACAGAGATTTTATGGTACACATGTTTACTTTTATGAGGGGCAGGGTAGGAGAACATATATACATATATACATACGTGTGTATATAGATACATACAGACAAAAATATACCCCAGAAATATGGGAGCCATCTGGGGAAACAGAGTAATTCCCTGTACTGGGAAAAAGACTCAAGTGTGACAGAAATCTCAGTGAAAATAAACTTCAGGATTCAGCAGGCACTTCTGCAAGGGATTAACAAAGCAAATGTAGACTTGCCTCTAACAAGAAACAGAGTCCCGCATTCAATAAAAAGCAATTAGACCATTATATTTAGGTCATGGCAAAACTGTGAGAACCAAGGAAACACACCCGTTCATATTATAGTTTGCTGTAGCTGTGCACCATATTTCACATTGATTGGACTTCTAGATTGCCTCCAATCAATAAAAAGCCCAGGCCTCTCCATTGTGTGGTGCCTAATGGACTACGTTTCTGCAGGGAATCAAGTCAAGCCTGTGTGCTGCCTTCAGTGGGAAAGCTGGTTTAAAAAACTCCTTTCTTTCTTCAGAACAGCCTTGAACAAGAATTGTGATGCTATGCCAAAGTTTTCCACCTCCAAGATGTGAAGATATGGCTGGTTTTGAGGCCGTGCTGTAAAACAGGTCACTGAAATGTTTAAAATAGTCACCGGAAGCTCCAGGGCAGATGGTTTTGAAGGCAGCTTTTTCATCACCACTAGCACTGCATAACTGCACAATAAATGTCATAGCTGAGTGCAAGTCCATGAAAGAAACATGGAAATCCATGAAAGCATGTAAAGAATGAAGAATGCAGTCTACTCTTGCCTTCCAGCTGTATGGTAAACAGCTACTGGGCACAGCTGCAAAGAGGAAAAGGAGCAGCATCCAGACCTTGGTTTAGTTAAATGCAGCACATCTGATCACACCACATTATTGCCAGCTACAGATTTGTTAGCAACCTGCAGTTGTTTCAGAATTTCATCTTGACTTTTACAGCTGTTGGTTGGAAAACCCCCTATGTGATTATTCTCAGGATGCTCTTTTCTGTTTTTTTCTGAATGGAATGGTTACTTTTTATTAAAAGGAATTTTAATGAATTAAATTGCATTTTAAGAAATTATAATGCTTCTTTCAATTTATTTAAAATTAAGAAGAACCAGCAAATTTAAAATGCTTTTACATCTAAAAAGGTGTTTCATTTCATCCTAGCTCATCCCCACCCTTCTGCTGACAGACTTCCGCAATTGTTTGGAGAAGGAGTGGCTTAAAAACAGATGTAAAATCTTGTATGAACACCAGGGATTCTTCTTTCAGAAAACTGCCTTCTTGCAAATCCAGCAGTGATCTTTAATACATTGACTTAGACTTCAACCTATGATTTCAGCATCTTCAAAACAGTAATCTGGAATAGCAGCTTTCTTGTTAGCAGCCCTCAAATGCTTCTGTAGGATTAAGGAATGCAGTCATAGTGTCCAGCCCTCTGATTTTGCAGATTTTGCCAAGCTCCTAGAAATGTGCTGTGGAGGCAGCTTTGGGACATTCTCACTTGAGTTCCTGCCCCCACAAGCAGATCTGGAGCATGGAAGTTAAAAATCTCTGTCCTCCACAACAAGAATCACTTATTACAGTCTCAGTGGGGACATGCCATAAGGCACAATATTCAGTCTCTGTGTGTGGGCATTACCCTGGAGCAGAACTTACTTTGAAAAGGTGCAATAATGCAGCAGTAACACAACTCCTTTGCTGCTGGTGGGGCTACAAACCACTTCATGTGTCCAAGAGATTTCAGTGAGTGTGATGAAGGTGAGATATGGGCTGTTCAGGTCACTGAAGGTGTGCCCTATTACAGTGTTGGGTCATCAGAGGTACATTGAGAATGGAAATTTAACCATGTACCAAGAGGTATTGCCTTCAGCTTATGTTTTCCATAAGTTCATCTTCTTTTTAAGTAACTGTCAAGTGTTATAATCAGTCAATTTGAAAAATATTATTCCTTTGAGTCTATTCTTAAAGAGGAGTCATCCATTCCAGCGGGCTGAAAGAGTTTAACATGACCAGCTGCTCTCTTCCTGGATCACTATGTGTGGGTAATTGCCTGGAATCCCAGCCCTCCCCATCTGCTTTCACTAAAGGATGGTGCTTTTCTGCCTTTAGCAGATTAAAACCAGATGCTCTACTATTTGGGCTGTGACCATCAGACATCAGAAGGAGATGACACTAAAATTTTGTTTGAAACAAACTAAGTGTAACGGGAGCTCTCTTGGGTTGAGTTGCAGTGTCTGGGTGTGTTTAACACATAAATGATGCTTCACTGAAACCAAACCCCCAAAATATTCATAGTATTTGCACTGTTTGAAACTGTCTTTGAAGAGGTACCCTAAAAACTCAGTTGGGAAGGGTGTAAATATTCCTTTTTTACTTTAAAGACAAAGATTGAGCTTTCCTGGGGACAAATCTGAAAATAGACATGAAGAGTTTCAGTTTGGGTGTTTCTTCAATTAATTTGTCTAAATTTGGCATAGAGCAGTAAGGAGGTTGGATGCCCAGTCATGTAGCATTCCTAACAATACAGAACACAACATTTCACAGGTACACACACACAGAGGCCCTAACAAGAGTGGTAACAGGGGAGAAACCAAAATACACACCCAAAATATTACCTGCATGACTCGATGCACTGCTGGAAAACGTCCAGATTCTGTGGTACTACAGGAATACATGGAAAGCAGCATATTAACTTTTTTTTTTGATCACACAAGTTATGTTTTTCTCATTTTTGTGGATTTGTACTTATCTTTTGTCATCTAATTCTTCTTGAATTCAGATAGAGGCAATTGTCTTCATTCGCCTAAAAAGCAACTGCATCAGGGCACAGAAGATACATAAAAGAATTACTGAAATCTCTGAGTTTTTGGATTGCAAAATGACATTGTGGATAGTCCTGTGCTTCCACCTGCCTTTGCTTCTGACTAGTCCTTTTCAGTCAAACCTCCAGGAGATGCACATGCCTCAGAGGCAAGGCTGTGTGTTTGCCTGCCATTCACCTCACACTTGCATTTTCTGCTTCCCAAAGCTTCCCCAGGGGATCCTGGTAAAGTAGTGGATGGTGGTAGTTTCACAGACTATTAAAATACCGTGATGATAGATTTATTTTTATGAAAAAAGATTTTACTTTTCTTCAATAAGCTTTAAAAGAGGTTCTAAAACAAATTGATAATTAGTCACTCACAAGCAAAATAGTGCAACACATAAAAGTTTAATTCTGCTTACAACAAAACCAGCGGCAAGGTTCCTACTGACTACACTGGGGCAGAATCTGACATTGGGTACTTGACCTTCTGTCTTCTAAAGGCAAAGAGTTTTTCAGTGAATATAATGAACAAAAAATAGAATAGCTGTACAACATTCAGGAACTAAGAAACTCAATACTCCTTGTACTAAGAACCAACAAGAAAAAAATTACATGTAATTTGCTCTGCTCAAAAGAAAATCAGATGAAATTGTATTTTTGCAAAGTTTTTTTAAAATAATGACTTAAATATCATTGTTCAATGAAATTGAATAATCAATACTGCTAGTTTCTATTTGTTGTACTGCAAAAGGTATTATGGGTAAGCAAATGAAAGAAGGTTGTCAATACATTTATCTATTCAATACAGTACAAGCTGTATGTGCAGGTGTGTGTAGAAATGCAACGTGTGTGTGTATATATGTATATTAAAACAACATGTGAATGAAAAGACATAAGCATTTGCTAATTATTTTTAGGAAATGGGCACAGTCATACCAATCACTCTGAGCTAGAAGAAAGCATATTTCCTCCCAGGATAAATATACCTTTCTGGAGTGAGGCTCACTAAACATCTATTTACTCAAAACCCTTATACTTTTTCAGGAAAAGGAAAAAAAGGAAAAGGATCCAACAATAAGCACCTAAAAAAATTATAGTGCAATGTACTTTTCCTTGAGACATGAGATTGAATCAATTGAAGCAGAGGAGAGAATGAAATGCTGTTGCCCCATCTCCAATGGGGGTTGCCTGGATAAAGAACAGAACAGCATCTCCAAGACCATGTCTGGCTTTTGCATGTGAAGGAAATCTGTGGGAGGAGTCTATGGAAGATATAGCAAGAAATCCAGTTTGTTGTTCAGAAAGAAGTGCGCTGAGCTAAACCCTCCCCTGCACAGCCACACCAGCAGGCAGCTCTTTCCTGGCAGGCTCCTGCAGACTGGCCACGGTGAGGACCTGTGTGCCTCAAAGTCTCTCATGTCTCAAGGTGAGGCTGCGGATTTTGAGGCTTTATTAGTGACTAGATCTAGTTGTTTTTGTCCCCTGCTTCAGTCCAAATTAAGCCTCTGGCTTGCAGTGCTGCACTGGCCACAGAGGTATTTCTCTGTAACTATCTACACATTAGGATTCATACTGGCGTTTTGAGATACACAGATTTCAAATGCTAATTGTTGCTACAACCAATAAATATACAAATATCACTGTCACTTTTTCACAGAAAACCCCGCCTATTAGAGTTCTTACCATGTCATAAATGTCTGGACATGAGAGGTTTTTGCTTTATATGCCATAAGAACAATATGGTTCTGCAGTGATTATCCAAGATACCTCCTTGAAGAAAAGCCCAGGTAAAGTAGCTGTTGCTGGCAGGCTTGTACATACCTTGGGGATGCACAGAGCCCCTGGTATAAGCTTAATACAGCTTCTGGTGAGAAAGAAGAATGTTTTATATTGCCCTTTCTCACAGCTTTTCTTACCCTAAATTTTTTCACTGGTGAGAATTTCTCGGTGCCCCTCTGTCTCCATCTTGTTGCTGAAGAAGAACAGGAACACAAGCAGCTATGTCCTTCTACATACACCAATAACAACACAGAAGAGGAAAAATCTCAGCCCAAAATATCATTTTCATAATAGCTTTAAGAAGAGTTTGCATTTTTTTAAGGAAATGATTACTTGCAAATTTTTCCAAATCAAAACCCATCAGTTTTTCCCCACAAAATTCTCTTTGTTGGTAGGAATGTATCATTACCTTTGGCAGAGTCTGAATATGTTCACACTTGCCTTTGCACAGCTGCTTGAGCTTTCTACAGCAGTAGCAGGCAAGATGAGGGTCAGTAACCAGAAATTGGGGTCAGTTTTCCAGATATCACATTACACAGCTCAATCACTATCTCTCTCTAGAATGTTTCATCTAAAGACAATAAAGTTTATCTGCCTTTTAAAGCAAGGTCACTCAGTTTCTCCTGATTCAATTTCCATTCTGTAACTTTTCCCACAAAGACCCAAACAAGACTTGCTCACAGCTATTTAGCATGTGAGTGGGTGTAGTTTGATGGGAGGTGATTGGAGTATCTACAGAAAGCGGAATCAATGCTGAGTTAGTGCTCCAGTCCAGGGTCTCCTTAATTTAAAAGAAAGGGAATGAAACCTGAAAAGAAGCTACGATGTCACAGCGTGATTTCTCCTGTGGGAATTTTGCATACAAGTCACAATAAATGTGTGCAATTCAGAAAGTGTATTTTCCTGCTGTCAGGTGGGAGAGATCAATGCATGAAGTAATTGGATGACGATTAAAACAACAGCGAAGAAACACTTGTTGGAGTGTTGTGAAGCTATGGGGAAAACAGAACTGTCTCTGCCGTGTTTGACTTTTCCCTTGGGGAATTCCCAAGCCCTGGCCCTGACCCTCATGGAGGATAGCAGAGGGCTCCATCAGGAGCTGCTGCAGCCAGCCAGGGGTGAAGGGCACAGGCAAACACAGGGCTGAAATATCCGTGTGACTGGCTCAGAGTGTAGCCAGCTCCTGTTCGTTTGCATGCTAGTCTTCAAAGCAGTCAGCATTTTTCACAGAAGTCGTATAATGATGGAGCCCTGAAATACAGTCATTTGGTGACATCAGAGCAGTGAGATACAGCTCCTTGCCATTGCTGTCCAGATGATTTGTGCTTTTCATTACAGCAGTATGATAATAAAATCAGAGTCCAGAAAAGGAAAATGACAGACAAAAGCAGACGCTTGCCAGTAGTGTGGTATGACAAAGTCCCTTGTTCTGTCTGGAAATATAAGCCTTTTACATCAGTAGAAAGCTATTCAGTTCATTCTCATTAAATTTATTGGTAGGGTGACTTTATATAGGTCTGACAGAATGATTTGGTAAAGCTGGCAACTGCATTTTTCTAAGTATCTTTTGTTCAAACACTGAAATAGCCTACCAGGAAGTAAACCTGGTTTTAGTGGTCAGCTTCAGCAATTAGTGGGAGAAAATAGCCAGAAAATGCTGAGGTCTGCAAAGCAATTCCTTTATCTGTTAATCACACCTTTGTGGAAAGACACTGAAAATCTGAGAATGTGCTACCACAGGATTCAAGCTTTTCTCTGTATGTTTAAGGATCTATACTAGGGAAACAAGAAACACAAGAAAAAAGATGCTGCATGATTAAATAGTTTGGGTAGAGGGGAGAGGCTTGACCATTGCTTAAAACAGAATAGTAAGAAATTGAAATTTAAAAAGAGTCAATTTTTTTTCAGTGGAAAAAAGCTGATGTCCAGCTCACAGCAATTCGTCACATTCATTTGCAGGAAAATACATGAATGAAAATCACAGTAGGGGTAAAACTGCAAGGAGGAGTCAAATAGTGCTTGAGAGGGATGTTTAATGAAAGGGGGGTATCTTCAGAAGCAGAAACAGAAGATAAGCCCCTCAGGTAAACATCTGTAATGCAATAGAGTAATAACTCAGGAGCCAGGGGCAGAGTGCTCATGGCTTTATAGTGCACATGACAGAAACAGACCTTATAGCACACCATGAGTGAGGGAGGGTACAGCTGCCTGACTTGGTGCTAAATCTCCTGTGGCTCTTTTAGTGGACAGTAGCAGCTCCTCCCTCCACAAGGGAATCCCCAGGGAATGGGGACCCAAACCTGTGGCACAGAGGATAAAACGAGGCCATGCCTTGCTGCGTCACAGCAGGGGCAGCAGGGCTGCTCAAAACCTGTGGCACTGCAGCCCCAGCAGGGTGGCACTCCAGGGAGCAGTAAGGTGGTCCAGCCTGGCCTCACTCAGCCTTGGCTGTTCCCAGATATTGCTTTTCTTGTTCACTGATCCATGTATATGCCCAGATCTTGAGGGACATTTGTTTCCACAGGAAAGCCTGTTCTTTTGAGAAGGAATAGCTTTCCTGGTTGGTATCCTGAAATGAGAAACAGTGCTGGTGACTATGCAAGGCTGAGACAGGAAACACACACCTGAGCATGGGCCACAGCAGCATCTTCTAGAGCATCCACAGATACTGCAGCAGTACCCAGAACAAGCTCCAGAATAAGCTCCAGAAGCAAAGACAGAGCTAAGTTAATGCTGGATAATTTCTTGCTATATATTAAAATGTCCCATTTAATTTAGTGTGAAGCACCAGATAGAAAATGAAGACTGGTGAGTGCTCTGAACACACTAAGCATTATACAGCAAATACTCGAATGGCCACATGATTACTTGAGCACTGAGTTTTGCAAGCAGATTTTGTTTCTGGCACTTTATCCAAATAAGAGGGAGGGGAAAAATACAGTAGGGGATGTTGTAAAACAGGGGATGAATCTGAAAATAAATATTTTTCTTGCACCATTTCATAACAGTTTAGTTTACAAAGAAGATTAAACAAACTGAAATCTATTAAAAAATAACAAGCATATGTCTAAGAAAGTAATCGCCCATACTAGAATTAGACTCACAAAATAGTTTCCATTTGTAACTGCATATGCAGCCAAATCCTTGTAATTTTCATAGTATTCTGAAAACTAAGTCATGACTACTTCAGAAATATCTCTGTCTTCACTGTGTTTACAGAAAACTATAATGAGTTTAAAACCACCATTTAAAAACTGAAACACATGGGGTTTTTTTCAGAATATTGGAAGTGGGAGGTGGTTAAAACTACAGTTCTTGTTTTTGCTTGGTTTTTTTCCCATTTAATCTCTGTCTAGTAAGGCCTCTTGCTTAGTAAACATTATGACTAAAACCAGATGTGTTTATTTCTTTTTTCAAGAAAGTAGCAGCTAGAAAAAAAAAATCCTTGTTCTCTTTTAATTCAACATTAGAAAAAGTAGCGATGTCCTTGTAGTCTTAGCAGCTCATAAAGAGAAAGAACTCTACAGTGTACTTTTAAGCACTTTCCAAGTTATTTCAATATATAGAAAAGTAGCAGATCTATCACTAGACATGAAATGCAGCTGACTTACTGGAACTTGTCTAAATGCTAACAATCATTAATGCCTGTTAAATAATAGGGCATACATGAATAATCCACTTTTTTCTATACATGAAGACACATGGGCTAATGTGTACTCCGAGGTTTTCATCATCCTAGTTAATCTTCTCTTGATCCCTGTCCTTCTGCTTAAAACATCTTAGGCACATTCCACCTAAAGCTCTTCTAATAAAAAACATCAGCTTAGGGTAATGAATGAAAGACAGTGCTTCATTGACCCTGGCAGAGTTACTTTACTTCCATTTACTTTCAATAAACACTTGATTTCCATATATATTTTTTGTATATATATCTTAGGCTCTGAGCAGTGCTGTTACCTATTCATGAAACATTTTCAAAAGTCTTCTGTTACCTTTGCATTATGGGATTTTGTAGGAAATAAACCACCCTGCAGAATTAACACAGAATGTAATCTCTGCCACAGGGGCCTGTAGGAGGCTTCAAAAAACACAGGCAGGACCTCACAGTCTTTAGTGAATGCTTCAGTTTCTATTTTTTTTATATATATAGCAGTGCAGTGTTCTGTATACTCTATTTACTAAATTTTCCAAATGCTTTTTAAAAAACCACTATTTATTCATCATTTTACAAGTAATTTCAAGCCATTTCGTGCATTCTTCTCATATTCAGAGAAGCTTCCTTGTGTAATTTTTGGTGAAGAATTATTTTGTCACAGTACTGTCCACCCAGAATAAGGGGTAATGGCTCACTGTGCTGTCAGGAGCTGGGCAAACTTACACAGTTCAAATTATTATCTCTCTTTGCCTTCCTTGGAGAATAAATCAGCTTTTGCAGGGTGACTGGCTGTCCTTTCAGCCTTAGCCCTAGACGATGGACCTCCAATCTGTCCATCTCTGTGCTTGCCTGCAGGTTTGCAGCCATCACTCTGCCTGGGAGCAGCAGGTTGGAAGCAGTTAATTTTACAGCCTCAGGTCCTTTGTATCCTTTGTGCGTGCCCAGGATGGCTTTAAATTTCAGTTCTAAAAAGCCATATTGCCCGCCTGTGGCAAGCCTGTCCCCTTGCGAAGTACAGGGTCAGGGGTGGGTTCCACCTTAGCCACTGCCAAGTGCAGCCCCTTCGTCACTGCAGCTTGTGACCGTATTCAAACACCATCACACCCAACCAGCTCTGGGGCCACCAAGCAGCAGAGATTGGCCACTGGGGTCCTGGCACTTCTGGAGTCAGCAGCACTGCTATCTCTGAATTCAACGCAGTCAGGATTTCAACCACCAATCAAATTAGACAAGTTGTAGGAATGTACTTGTCTGGAGTTAGCTCCAAAGCACTTCCTATACTTGCAACTTTTAATTTTAACATCATCTTCTGACATACACTGTCCTGATCTAGAGGAAAGCATTGCCCTAAGAGCCAGCTCTGTGGTGTGCTGGGGTGCTCACCTGTGCTGCAGCCCAGCCCCACATTGCTGCAGGTGGTACTTGCAGCAGACAGTTTGGCTGGAGGTGGTGGGACTGCACTCTCCTCATTCCAGCATAGCATCCTCACATCAGCTCACCTTGACTTTTAAAAAACCTTCTCACAGGCTTAATTTTTATTGGAGGGGGATTGAGAAATAAAGGGATCAGAAATCACTCTTCTTTTTGTTGTGTCCATCAAAATTAACACTCCTCCTACGCTTCAGCCACTTCTTAGCAGCCAATTAATGCCTGAAATGTGAAAGCTTGACTTCATGCCCAGCTGTAATCTCTCTGACTCACTCTTCCCCAAGCCAGTCCATGTACCTATGCTTTGAGCTTTTCTTTTTTAAGCTTCATTATGTAAAATATCTTCTACAGGAAAGAAAATGTTTCTGGGCAGAAAGTTTACTGCAAAGTACAACTGAGGTGTCTTTTATTAACAGCTTAGTCGGTTTAATTCCACATTGCTATTCATCTCTGTTGTGTGCCTCATTGATAAAAACATTATCATTATAGACATATGGTGGTAAAATGTGGATGAAGACAAAGTATGATAAAAGTATAGACATGAGAGGAAAAAGAAATAAAAGAAAATGAGGTACTGAGAAGAGACACATATTCATGCCTTAAAAACATAAGAGAACAAGATGAGAGGAACAGTTTTATTTAATGAATTTTTATATATTGGTTATTAAAATGCTTAAATGAAAATGTGACTAGGAAAAAAATTAGGAATTACTGTAATAATATATAGAATAGTGTTTTATTGTACCAGCAGCTTTCTCCAGATAGCTAGCAATGAAGGGTGAAGTATATCCCAACCACTACCAATATATTATTAGTCTTCTTAAAATTTAACAATTTAATTGCACAGTCCTGCATCAGCTTGTCTTTTTTTAAAATAATAACTTTGAAGGTGAGAATGAAACAAATAATTTCATGTTGCTAAATGATTCAGTATCGCAAAACTTTAAGGTCTCCTGCATGCAACAAAAATACAGAGAAATTACAGGAAAGACTAACAAAGAAATCCTTCTTCTTAATGATGTCACATTTAGTGGCCCTCCTGCACAGGTACCAGTGTGTTAGGTGAAACCTTCAGGTCTTCTAGGCCAGTGGAACTCTGCGTTATTGAGGTCTGGTGCTTACATCGGCTTTCTGTGCCTTCTCCTGCCAAATTCAGGCTTCTATTAAGCAGTCAAACCTGCCACTCACTGAAGGCTGCCTTCTTGTGAGACGAACCAGATCACAATTTTGTGATGTAGAAAACAACCACCTAGTCTGGAAACATTGTCCTTTCCATGGAGAAAAACCCATCAAGCTCAGAAGGGCCACCACATAATACCTTTCATTTCCCTCTGCACCCAGGTGCTGCAAACACATGGCAATTGCTACCATTTGTCTCAGTGCACAGTTCAAAAATGCTTTACAGTCTGCAGTTGTGAGGGGAGGACTTTTTTCTTCTTTGGTAAATGACTGATCTTAGCATAATGTGATATTGCAGCATTTTTCATGCAATATGAGCTTTTCCTCCTTCTACTCCTTCAGCCAAGTTCTTAAAAAGAGTCAGTGGAAGATACAGGCAGAAAATTAGACATCTTCCCCCTGCCCTTTTCCCAATTTAGAAGAAACAAATTACAGTAAGTTAAAAACACATGAACAAGTGGCAGAACCTGTGGGAGTGCCTGTTGCCCTCTCTCCTGTCTCCTGCCATGGTCGTGTCTTCACTGTGCATTTCAGCACTTACCTCTGATCTCTTCTACTCACTGATGTCTTGAAATTAACCAGCAGCATTTGGTCATCTTTCTCTCACTTCTTTTTAGCCACAAAGTGGTCCCCAGGGTCTGAGTGGAGGGCAGGCTGCATGGTCACGGTGTACTTCACTGCTTCACCAAATCCTCTGTGTGATGCAGGACAGCTGCCAGGCTGCCTCCACCTCTGCAAATACACCTCCAAGGAAATTGTCACACAGGGTGAGAAACAAATTTATGACTTGATGAGATTGAAATAAGGAAATTTACACTGAGGAAAAGCCGCATCCAGTGCAGAGTACTCCAGAGTCAACCTTAGTCACTGTGCAGTGGCTGATGGGTGGTCAGGTTTAAGCTGCTTCTTTTCCCCACACCTTTGCCTTACCCTCACCAACTTGTCACAGACAAAATGGTACAAAAAGACGGAGCTGACTCACTTTGCTGTATTCAGTGCACAAACATGGTCCCATCAGGAGGCAGTGCGAGACCACTTCCATCTCCATCTGCCCCATGGCTGGCTGTGATGGACTCTTTCCCAGGGGCTTGGCAAGCGTCTGGGGCAAAGGAAGAGCTCTTCTAGAAATGAAGTGAGATATGGAAGGAGAAAAGGGCCAAGTGGGCTCCAGATACAACTTGGATCAAACCAGCTTAGATTGATCTTCTAGCAATGCTGGGCAGAAGTTTGGTTACGATCACGACGTGTTTGGGATATGTAATTTCTGTGTTGAAGATTGGGCATTAATTCTGGAATAAGGTTTTGTTGAAAACCTTACCTGTGTAAAAAAATAGCAAGTTTAATAGACTAAACAATCCTCAGAGAAAGCACATTGATTTTAACATAATTTGGTTGATCAGAAATTAAATTGTGGAGGGACACATATATAGTTTTTGTTTCCTCAATACGAATTAATTCAAGTCAACTTGAATAGATTTTAAAAAAAAAAAAATCTTTCTCTTCTCATTGACCTGAAAATCCATTATTCCTCATCTAAGTCTCTTAATTCTTATTTCTTTTTTTTCTCCTCTTCATTTTTTAAATGAAGTAGGTATATTTTCTTATCTGGACTGTCAGAGCACCAGTTTCTGGTGCCTCTTTTAATGTATGATAGTCTACAAATTGAAATTTACCTCCAAAAACTTGTGCTGGTCAAGAACCCTTTCTTTAGTCCTGTAGTCATTTGCAATGGTTTGGCCGCACCTCACCTGACTAGAAAGCAGACGAACACCCATCACTGGGCACCACCTGCCACACGACATGAGGACCTGGCAGGATGTTGCAAGGATGAGCAGTAGCTGCTTCCTCCCACTCCACCTGACCCCAAAAGCAACTCGCTGTTTGGGCAACCTCTTGGCTGGGAGGTGAAGAGTGAACATGTGAGCACTGTCCTGGGAAAGGTCTCTGAGAAACAGCTGCATCTGAAGAGGTGCTTTGTAGCAACAGTGACAATTCAGGTTTCTACCTGTCCTTTGCCTGTCAGGCCCTGCCTAGGCTCTGGGCTCAGCTGATTTGCTAGGTGGCACAAATGGCATTGAAACAGATGGACATTAGTTCAGGCAGCCAAGATGTCCTGTATATCATGTCGCTCATGAACTCCGTCCAAGTCCATTTGCAGTCAGTAGGAATTTTGCCACAGACTGGGGCAGGGCTGGTTGAAACTCAGCTTGTGTGGGTGGAGAGGGGTGAGATACATCAGCCACCTTCCTTCAACACATATATGTCAATAACTGGGGTTATAGGGGTATTTTATCACCTGTTCACAACTGCCTTGGGTTAATTTTCAAGATGAGTCAGGGTGAGAGAGCATCCAAGATCAGCCAGCTGGAAATAAGAGTTGGAGTCATGACTAGCAGGATCTGGCTTCTGTATTTCATCCAAGACTAGACCAGGACTGTGCTTTGATGAGCAGCCTGTCCCCCTTATCCAGACCCAAGGGAAATTTGTACCCCCTGTTCTGCTACCTTGGTCCTACACCCATCCCTACCTTCCCCCTCCCAGTGCCCTGAGGCCAATGCAGGGACACTGCCAGCTCCATGCCCTGTTTTATCTGCTTAAAATCTTGTAATAGCTATGTAAACAAATCATTAATGTGTTCAGAATACATAGGCAAGACAAACTGACAAATTTGAAACAAATGCAGAAGACTGAGTTTGTTTCCCTACTCCTGGTTTTAAGGAGTCAAGATGAGCATCCAGGCTACTCCTCCACCAGAACTGCTGGGAGTGAATCTAAGCTCACCTTCTTCTCTCTCTCTTCCTCTTTTTACTTCGTTACATTCAAATTTCAGTCGCAATCTGGATTTCTGGTTCTGACCTGTCTCATGGTACTGAGATTTGAGACTTTTTTGGGAAATTTCTGCTCTGTTTTGCAACAGTTAATGATTTAGGAGACAACCAGCTCTGTGGTTAAAGCGGGGTAGCAGCATTCTGGGGAGCTGGCAGGTCAGCAGGTCACTGCCTTTGCCAAAGGAAGGCAATAAATACAGTTCCTTACATCTGTTATAACACTGATTGCCTGAGATGTCTATAAATTTCTTGCTACAGTGGATTTCCTAAAAATTAACTTCATGCTGATCCACAGCGCTGACACAGCCTTGAAAACTGTCCCTGAAAGGCATTGCAGGTAGTCACGATCAATGCAGGGCTGCTGCCTTGAGGCACAGAAAAGCACAGCAGGAGGGTCTCAAGGAGAGTCCCTGGTCCATGCCTCCACTCAAAGTGGGATCATCTGTTTCTTCCTTAACATTTGTCCACCGTGTTCAGAAGACCTTCAACATCCCATGGTTTCCCAAGGTAATCTGTTTTGAGGCTTTATTAGCTTTAACACCAAAAAGCTGTTTCTAATCTTGATTTGCATCTTTTCTGATGGAGTTTGAACACAGTATTTCTTTTCCAAACCTTCATGACCACAGAGAAAAAAAATCCCTTCCTCTCTACAGCAATCTTCTAGATATTAGAGGACTGTCATCACAATTTCTGACATGATTTTTAGGCAGATAGTTCAACTTTTACTATTTCCTTGAAGATTATATGTTTTTAGATTGCTAATAATTATTGCTCACTTCTTAGTATCTTCCTGAAAGTGTGATGCCTAAAATGGGATATTATGTCCTCGTTGAGGCTGTACCAGTCCTCACTGTTGGCTGAGGGATGGCTCAGTCTGTGGTGCAAGCCACTTTCCCACTCCTATATTCCAGACTGACTATTGTACTTTTTCTCTCTGATAAAACATTGTCCAGCAATAACTGAGACCCTTTTTTGAAAGGCTGTTGCATAAAGCACTTTCAGTCTATGACTGTGATTAATGGCAAGGTCTTGGTAGCAGGGAGGCTATAGGGGTGGCTTCTGTGAGAAGCTTACCTACATCCCACAGAAACAATGCCAGCTGGCTCCAAGATGAGCCCACCACTGCCCAAGTCTGAGACCATCAGTGATGGTGGTAGAGCCTCTGAGATAAGATATTTAAGAAAGGGAAAAACAATGGTGGAGAGAGCAGTGAGAATATGTGAGAACAACTCTGCAGACACCAAGGTCAGTGCAAAAGGAGGGGCAGGAGGTGATGCAGGAGGCAGAGGAGAGATTCCCCTGCAGCCCATGGTGAGGCAGCTGTGGCCCTGCAGTCCATGGAGGTCTGTGGGGGAGCAGATATCCCCCTGCAGCCTGTGGAGGTTCCCATGCTGGAGCAGGTGAATGCACCTGAAGGAGGCTGTGACCCTGTGGGAAGCCAGTGCTGGGCCAGGCTCCTGCCAGAACCTGCTGACTTGTGGAGAGCAGCCCACAATGGAGCAGGTTTGCTGGCAGGATTTATGGCCCTGAGGGACACTTACCCTGGAGCAGCCTGTTTGTGAAGGACTGCGCCCCATGGTGGGGACCCACACTGGAGCACTTCACAAAGAACTGTAGCACTTGCGAAGGACTCAAACTGGAGAAGCTGGTGGAGGACTGTTTCCTGTGGGTGCAACCACACAGTGGAGCAGGGGAAGAGTGTGAGGAATTCTCCCCCGAGGAAGAAGGAATGGTGGAGACAACGTGATGAACTGGCTGAAGTTCCCCACTCCACTGTTCTACTGCAGGGAGGAGATAGAGCAAATATGAAGTGAAGTTAAGCCCAGAAAGATGGGAGGGAGGGGGGAAAGGTGTTTTAAGATTTAGTTTTTCTCATTATCCTACACTGATTTGGTCAGTAATACTTAAGGTAGTTTTTCCAAGATATGTCTGTTTTGCCAGTGATGGTAACTGGTGAGTGATCTCTCCCCATCCTTATCTCAACCCATGAGCCTTTTGTTAAACTTTCTCTCCCCTGCCCAGCTGAGTTGGGGAGTGCTAGAGTGGCTTTGGTGGGCACCCAGTGTCCAGCCAGGGTCAACTCACCACAGTCCTACTTGAAGTGACACCCTTCACTTGCATTTACTGAAACGCAACCTATTTTTTCATCCTATTTTTCCAGGTTGTCAAGATTGGTTTGAATTCAGTTGTTGCCTTTCCCCTGTTCTTCCCAGACTTCTGCCCCTCCTTGCACCACATCATCAAGTCACTTAATAGTCTGTATTTCACAGTCTGAGTCATTAGTGAGGAGCTGGAAACCAGTTTTGTGCCAACCCCATCACAGCTTCACTCTGATTACATGTCCACAGAAGGGTTTAAGAGCATTTCTTGCCCCTATATGCACCAATGAGCACTTTATTGGAGTACTGGTGTAGGTTCAGGTTTCATTTGAGAAAATCAGGTTGGGACCTGAGACCTCATGATATTTTTGAAAGTCTCAAAACACTGAATAAGAGAGGACACCTTCTCTGAGAGCCTTTCTTGACTTCAGACTATTTTTTCTGCTGTTCCTCTTCTTGTAGCAGTCCTTCATGAGCATCAACTTTAAGTAGTTCATGTTTGGTGACTATGTAGTAATACAGCAGAGAATGATGGACAACACAGTCAACTGCTGTGTCTTGGGGTCATGGTTTAGTGGTGGACTTGGCAGTGTTAGGTTAACGGTTGGAATAAATGATCTTAAAGGTCTTTTCCAATCAAAATGATTCTATGATTCTATGACTACCAAGACAGCTCTGTTAATGTCTGCAGAATGATGTCTTTGTGCATGACACCAGGGTATTTTTTGTGTACCTGAGAGAGAGCAGGAGTATTTTTTAAATTGCAATGTCCTCTGTGATGCAGAAGTCAAACTTGGTGCAGCATTGGTGCTGTCTGCTTGGATTAGACCCTGTGGTGACCTATCCTGCCAAATGTGTCCTTTTCCATAGAAATGGTTTAGTTGGTTCACTCTAAAAACAAGGCTGGGAGCAAGTGTGGCTGCCTACAATGTGAGCAAAGAGGAGGTTTTCTGTGCAGGAAATATGAAGGCTAGTGATCAATAGCTGCAATTTGTTTAAGAGTTACTGCCCTATAATTGCTTTCAAGCACTGTAATACATCAGTAATTTCAGCTGTTACAACTGAGGCATGTACAATCAGCTCCAATCACTGGAAGGCTTTCTGAGTTTGATTATTTTTATCTCTTCTTTTATAATGACTGTAGCTAAACTAGCAGAAGAAAAGGAGAAAGTGATTGCAAATCGTCATCTGTAGAAGACAAAGTCTGTCACAGTGGCAAATAAAGAGCAGGCTGTTTCAGAACCAAGGGCAAAGTGGTGAGGTGATCCGTGCATGCCTCTTGGGTGCCAGTGTCATGTCAACAATACATGATTTGCTTGTAGATTTTTCTGCAACACCAGCTCATAAAAACATGAAGTAAGAGAAATGGCAAAGGGAGAAATGAATCAACACAAACTGAACCATGATATGCACAAACAAGGCTCTCCCTAAGTGTGTGCCTGAACTAACAATTTTGACCAATACCATTAATTGTACGTATTTCATATTTCACTTAAATATGATTATTTCTTTCAACTGTTGACATCTACTGAAATTTTAGTAAATGTGAGGTATAAATAGACAGATATCTGTTTGGTTAAGCAAGGAAAACACTTTTGTAGTAGCCAGTATTGCAACTCATTTGTATTGAAGGTAAACGGACAGAGTGAGATGTGGAGGCACTTGCACTATATTATAACCCTGCCATTTGTCATTTGCTGTTGGATATGAATTCCTGAGGCAGTTTATTGGGTCTGTAGTCTTAAAACAGGAAACAATTTTTTTTTATCCAAAGTTATTACAGAAAATAACACAACGATAAACTTGTAATCTAAAAATTTCTATTAAAGCATCTATTCAGAACTGTCATGAATCTCACTGAGTAGTAGGATCTTACTTATAGCACTCTGCATTTTATTAATATCCTGCTCATTAGTACCACTATTAATACAGTTTAATTCTCAATCTCCCAAATTTAATATAGATAGACTTATCCGGAGTAGCAGCCCAAACTGTTGGTGCAAGAGCCAATAACCATAGGATTATGGATGGGGATTCATAACTCATCTGTATGTGTTCTGCTTCCAGAAGGGATGTAGGTGCCTGCTGCAGAAGGAAGGTGCACTGTCCCACCTACCCCAGGAATCCTCTCTGCAGGCACTGTGCAGAGCTGTTGTCCTTGTTTCTCTGAGCTTTCAGCAGCCAGGAGGGTTTACCATGCTGGTTAACCAGCTGGTGGAAAGTTATGCATCTGGGAAATGGTGAAAATAAACTACCTACATCGCAAAGTCAAGTTCATTGAAAGAGGAATTCAAACAGGGAATTGCCTAAAAGCTTTATATTTTATTTCCACAATCTCTCTTGCTCAGAAGGAAATATTGGTGAAAGAGAAATATCATCATGAGAGACAAAGTCCTGAGAAAAGCTCTATGCCCCAAATCCTTTTCATGCTTTCCAATCTGGAGCTGACAGTGTTATAGCTTTTACTGCTGTCAGGCTCGGGCTTCCACTGGCTGCCAGTGCAACAGAAACAGCAGTGGCTCATCTGAATGAGGAAATCAGCTGGAGCTGTTTGGCAGGGACTGCTGTGCAGTCACTTCCCATGCTGGGCATTGCCTCCCAGCAAAGGAGCACCTGGGCAGCTCTGCTGGGCAGTCCTGGTGTGTGCAGTCCTGGTGTGTGCAGTCCCCAAACACACGGCCCCATCCTTCTTTACAGACTGTCTTTAAAGAGCTGCGGGCTGCAGCTAACTCTTTTAACATAAGCCATTTCCTTTTAGCTTCTCAGAGCAACAAACAGGTTTACATCAAGTTCCAAACATCTGTTCTTCCAGAACCACTTTCATTACTGGGACAGAGGAGAATGGGTAGGAAAATAGAAGTCCATCATGCAGGGAGTGTAGAAGGGGGAGAAAATGGAAATTTACTTATACAGGATTATATAAAATAATAACATTTTCCAGGCTAATGGGGCAAATTAAGTATACCTACTCTTAGACTCTCTGTCGTGCTTGTTAGTTTAATGTTGGTACCTTTCTGTTGCTATATAATTAAAATCTTACATGATTTTAATGTCCAGTGCAGGTCAGATGTCTGTAACGCACTAGATCTGGTTACTTGTCACGCAAAATCTAGTATTTCAGAAACACTTCCTTTCTATGGAAGGTGAGGACTCCTTGAGAAATTTCACATACTGCAGAGCAGTGCATTGAACTTGCCCTTCCTGATCATTGGTCACAGACCTATGGAAAGTTATCCCTAGGGGATATCAGGTCACAGGCTAAAAGTGAGTACTCTAGAGGACTGGGATTAAGCAATTTGGGTTAATATCATGGAAGTTAGATATTTGAATGCTTTTGGAATTCTCAGCATCAGCCATCAGCTGGAGTGAGAACATGCGCTGGGGCAGCTGTTGCAGAGTAGTGGGAGAACAGGAGGTTTCCATCCTTGCTTGACTTGTGACTTCTCTGTGCCTGGACAAAATTCTTTGCTCTGAAGGAAAAATGAGAAAAGGAGAAAGGAGAAAAGCCTTTGCTCTTTTCACGAAATGGGAATTTATAGTACAGGGGTTTTTTCATCTTCATTTGCAATGCAAGAATTTCAGCAGCAAGGCTTTTATCCTATTACAAAAAAAGGTAGATATTACTTTTCTTCTAATCTCAGACCAAACTTCTTGCTCCAAAGTACAGTGTAAAAGCTATACACCTGCATCCTACAGTGCTGTAATGAACAGTGCCATGACCTGCAGCTGTTCTGTCTTTTCAGTGAAGAGCAAAGTCAGGTCTGTAATTCTTCCAGCTACAGCACTTGGCTTTCCCTTGGTGGCTGAATTAGTCCCTTCAGTTAGGTTGGCCAGGTAGAAACTTGATGGTTCAGACACTGTGGGACTCAGACATTAGCACATTAAAGACAGAGTTTCATAGCTTTGTAAGGGATTTGCTTTCTATCTAGAATAAGTTTCTTCTTGTCAGTTAGCTTGGCTAAGTTAGATAAAAGATACACATTTTCTTGAGTTCTGTCTTGCTTTGTTCCTTCCTTAGCCATGCTGACACATGAGTGCAGTATAACTAACTTGATATTCAAACCTGCCTTCCTTGGAGATGTAGGCTGTCAGGTAGGCGAGGGGTTCTCTCTGGGTCCTGCCTGGAGGCCATTTCCAGAATGAGCAGCATCCACAAAGAGCCAAAATCATCAAGAGGCAATGACCACATCAGCCATATCCTTGGGTGGTCCATCTTGTGTTATCAGACCAACAGCTCAGCTGGGCTGAGAACTTCCTCAGCCTCTCATCTGCCCCTCAGCCACTCCTGTGCCTGACAATACAGCACCAGGGCTGAGGATTTGCAGAAGCTGCACAAGAGCCCACCTACACTGTTTTTTTCTACATTAACTCCCCGGCAACTATTAACTACTGGGTATTGAGGCAAGTCAGTCACTTTTACAAGCCCAAGCTTCATGCAGCCCTGTGAAGGTAGTGCTCAAAAAGGCTAAACCAGTGCCAAATGGAGAGCTTCACTGGGATAAGGACAGCAACTTATCCCCACAATTCTCCCTCTCTGTATTTCCTTACAGATCTCCTAGCTGGGCTCTGTGCAGGTATTCAGCAGAGGTGTTAATCTTAAATTCTGCTAGAGACTTATAAAAATGATAGAGAAAAATCCCATTTCAGGCATGAGCTTTCAGACTGCTGTGGCTTTAACAGCATAGTTTTATTTCTCTGCTGCTGGTATTGCACTGGGCAGCACTTCAGAGGATGGAAAAGAAATAGCGCAGATTGGTGGCAGCTTTTGAAGGGAGGCGGCCTTAGGCCAGGAGACACATAAAGATTAAAATCTTAAGTTTTTGTATTGGTTGTTTTGTGTTTTTTACTTCTTAGCCATTTTAAATTGTTGCCAGCGTATAGTCTGTGCTGTCCTGGCAAGTGCCCTGACTGCTTTCACTGCTGTCCTGAAGGCTGATTTGAGGGTAAGTATTTGTGTTAATTTGGGGGTACTTGTGAAATAAAAAGACAAAACAGAGCATTAAAAAATTGAGACTGTCTGAGGAGAAAAAAAGCAACTAAATCCATCTTTTAAAGATAAGGTGCAGGAATACCAGATGGCAGATTTACCATTGTATGCTGGTGCTGAGTATTGCCTCCAAAAAAATGTCTGGAGTACTGACTCAGAAAAGGTCTGGTGCTGGAGTTGGTATTTTTATGTTACAGTAGTGAACAGAATGCATCTTGTAATGAAAAAATCCAGCAGGAGCTATAAAAAGTTCCAATTAAACATTCTCTTTACTGGGGCCTTGCTCCGAAATGGCACAAGTGATAAACGCTTAGACTGCTCATCAGTGCTGCTAATGAAAAGACCCAGAGTCACATGTTACACTTTTATTTGGATTTAGATCAACACCACAGATAAGATACTTTGGTCAAACACAAGAACAGATTGCTATGCTGCTCCTTCCTGGCTGCAGTAAGTACAGTAATGTGTAAAAAAAATGCTGGTTCTCCTGGAACACCAAATGTAAATCCTGGATTGGCACATACATCTAATAAATATGCTATTTGCACTTAGCACTTTAAAACGTAATTGCACATGCAAGATGTAACCAGGCTACTGATCACCTTCATTATCGTCCCTGTCTTATTTCTACTTTGTAAGTTCTTTGCTTGCCTTTTTTCCAGCAAGAAAAAAGAATATAATTTGCTGCTCTACTCAGTATTTCAGTGATTAATCTGCTGATTTTGACATGTTTAGCAGAGGTCACATTGAGGCCTTCCTGATAGAATTGGTATCTCCCCTACAGCTTGGCTTGAAACACTATGCAGGTAGCAATGAAGTCCACTGAAGTGAGGCGAGAGGCCTGCCCAGAAGCTGAGGAGGAGAGGTTAACACCAAGCAAAGATACAGTAGAGGGACAGGCGTGAATGCAGTTCTTACAATATCAAGAGTCAATACTACTACCACACAAATAATGACATATCAATAATATATTGTACAAGCTTATACAGCAACACATGTTGATTTGCAACATTGTACAGTTTAAATCTAAAGTGCACAGCCTCAATCTGAGGTGACAAAACAGTACTATCAATATAATAAAGGCAACACAATTACAGACACTATTTATTTCCTCTTACTTCATGTCCTCATATTACATTGAATCAATACTCCATTTATCTATTTTAGATGAAATTAAAACCACATTGCACTTCTTTTTTTGTCTTCAAGTATTTTAGAGACAGCAAAACAATATTGCTTTACAAACACAAGCTGGCCGTTTAGGCAAAGTTAAAACCAAAACTTTAGTAGGGTTATAAGTAGACAGGTCTAAGCTGCAGAACTCTTACCAACACTTCCAGATGTTAGGGGGAGAAAGGATAAATTTAAGTTTCCATGCCAGAGACACCTCTAAAGCTAAGGAATGATGCAGCAAATAATTTCTGCAAGAGCTGTGCCCATGGTTTCTAAATAGGTTGTGAGGCTCTGTAGGGGCTGTTCTTTGGCAGATGCAGCCATATCTTGACTTCATTATAGACAAGGATGGAGTCCAGCACTGTGAAAATCCTTTGACAAAACAGTTTGTTACCTAGACCCCATCCCTGTCACTCAGATTACCGTCACATATAATCTAGGCCTTGTCTTGCAGACCTATACATCTGTAAGAAGTCTTCATCTTCTTAATGTAGCTGTGAGGTTTTCAATGTAGTTTGGGACTGCTCACAGCAGAAATAGTTTTGAGATAAGAATTTACTCAGACATGTGACTTTTTTTTTTTAATAGGCTTTTTAAACACGGAACACAGAAACCATCCAAATACAACCTTATTTCAGTCTTGGTTAGCACGGTATATTCATTGTGCGTCTGCTTAGGCCACGTGGGAAACGTAATTAGGAATAATAGCATCCTATTGTTGTACTGTAATTGATCTTATTAAGTGGTTGTAAGAGCTGCAGTCCTCTTGAGGTTTTTCAGTAACCAACCCTGGAGATGTACAATCCATATGACATGGAGAAAGAATGTATTACGTGGGCTTGCCGTTTAAAATAAGCAGTAATAAATATTCGAGGCACCTCCATCAAAAGAAAAAGAATTCCAGTTGAATTTTCAGCTTCTGTCCTTGCAGTTTTATAACCCATATAAAATAAAAATATATAGTTTACAAAATAGGATTTTTTATATATATATATATATATTTCCTTTTGTAAAACTATACTTATTTAAATACATTTGAAATGTTGCTATAGGCAAATTAGAAATTCTGTTCTAATACTACGAAAAAGGCAAAATCCTTTCACTTTTAAACATACAGCATGTATATTCTGCATCTCACCACCCCCTCCCACTTCCCCCAATTTGATTTTGTCATAATTTTGGGCAACTTTGGCATCATTCAGTCTGATTGCTTTTAATTTGAAGTAATTACTGTGTTAAAATTTGGGGTAAAATTTTAAGTATCTTCTGGTCTTCCTTATTTATTTCAATGAAGCTTTTTGTGAAGCTAATTATTAAGGAGGCATTCTAAAACTCAGGAAAGGACCTTAAAGGAGCCATGTTTCTTGATTTTAAACTGTACTCTACTCCAACGCCACAATATAGAAATAGATTTACTTTGGAACAAACTACAAATACATTCGCACAGTTTGTGACAACTTAATTGTCTACTTAGAGGTCCAGGAACACACTTTCACACCCAGTTATTATAAATCTTGTCCCAGGCGTTCTATTTCATCAATCAGGAAATCAATGTCTTGGTGAGTGGCTGCAGGATTTGAGATGACCATCCGGAAGAAGTTCACTTTGTCTCCCAGGGGCTGATAGCTTACCATGGTCGTGCCATACTCCATCATCCTGGCTTTTATCACTGGTGCCACCTGCAGAGTAACAAAAAGTAGGGGACGATGGTGACGACTATTATTATTGTCATTATTATATTTATTTTCATTATTATCATCACCCTCATTATTATTAAAACAGCGTATACTTTTTTAATAGAAGATGGAGAACTACAAGCAGCTGAAATGAAATGACATCCAGTATGAATAAAAATATTAACCCCCACTAAGGAATAAATGTTGCATTGAAAAGGCAATCAATTTATCCTGTTTCTTTGTCCTGCTCTTAAAGTGACTGGGGAAATTTCTCTCTGCTACTTCCTCAGTATTGCTGACAGAGACACGGTGGCTGTTTTTTGTACTGTTCATAACATGGCTACAATTGTTGTCATATGCCGAGGTGCTGTAGTATTGTTGAGCTTTTGCTGCCCTTGCTGGGTTTAGTGACTGCAGTTCACAGTAGCTTCAGTACATAAACACGGAGCAAATACGTGCTCTGGAGCGCAGGCAAACCCAGGAGTACCACACCTGCGGACCAGAGCAAGGCGGCGCCAGACTGACCTGCGGTAAAACAACCATGGAGGTGTCATTTGCCAGAACCTCACCTTGCCCTGTGCCCTGGGAGATCGTTCTGGGGATTGCCTGCCTGCAAGGGTTTCACTGCTCACTGCAGGATACCCCAGAGGACCCTGCTCACCTTCATCAGGCGGCTCGTTCTCTCTTCACTGTCCTCCATTCCACGCAAGCTGGGAGGTATGTACCAGAAGCAGACATTTGTGTGCTGAGGCTAAGCACAGAATAATAATAGTTTTCGTTGTAAGAAATGCTCATAATAACTCAATTGCAATTAAATTCATGCCTTCCCTCCCTCTCATACATCATCTTGTGACAGCAGTCAATGGTTTTCATTATTGTGGTCCACTGAGAGTCATCACCACTATTAATGCAGAAAAGATAATTTTAAGCAATTTATTCCCAGGGTGTCAGATGCAGAAACACATCATCCAGCTGGGCGAATATATTTATGCCTTTCTGAAAGGCATCTAGATTTTGCAGCTCCTGTCGCCTCCAGGGGCTGAAGGGATCGTGTGGATAAGACAAGAGTCTATTACAGATAATTTAGAGGTGAGGACCATGTCATTTACTTTTATTACATGACAGAATAATATAGAATCTGATTCTGTAAACAGGAGCCACAGGTGGTGCATAAGACAGTCTAAGATTTTCTTACATTTCATGAAATTTATTACTTCTTAATTCAGCTAGCTGCTGTATTAATATGCATGCACCACAGCATTTTAGCTCGTTTAACATCTATGGGAGCACTAAGCAGAAAGGCATAAAGTAAAAACTAGTTGACATTTTGTACATTTTTCCAATTTCCCAACGGTTGCCCGCTTTGCTGTGTTCCTCTTTGCTGGATGCTAAATGTGTGTTACAACAACTCCTCCTGCTGCCAGTGCCTTTACTCATCATCAGACCCCATGGACCAAATTCAGTGATGATGTGGGAGGTTGGGGAAATAAATTCCACAGTGGTATGTGGATATGAGCCTGTAACCTCTGAGGAAACACAGTGATGTTCATCCTTGTTCTCTTTTACAGACAGAACACCAGCTAACTTTGTAGTGGAGGTTTCTACCAGGCCTCTTCCCAACCATCACAGCTGGAGAGGTTGCCACACAGCGATGGCCTAGCACAGCAGAGGTACAGCCACCCAACCCAGGCTGCACTGCCTTGCCCTGGGTACTGTGCTCCAGCTGAGCTCCTGCTATCCAGGGCTCCCATCTCAGCTGGAGTATCTCCACATAACGTGCCTGGCGATAATGGCACCCCAGACAGTGGTGCTACCTCTGTCCCATGAGCCAGCTGGGCCACCAAGCAACACTAGCCCCTGCCCTGCTGTGCTGCACCCCATCACAGCAGGGACCTCAGTGCAGATGGTTGCTCCAGGTTACCCCAGTTCCCCTGTGACTGCCCACCTAAGAATGCTGGTAAAACTGCTCTGCACAACTGTCCTTTCAGAGCTGTGTGGGGTTCTGTACCCTCACTCCTAACAGACCCTGCTATTGGGAAACTGCAACTTGCTTTTGTAACATAAAAGCTGGTTCTCATTGTGTGTTGTGTCTCTGTGTGTTGTGTTAGGCTGAGACACTGGTGTTCTGTTTCAGCAGGGTTAAACTGAGCAAACGGAACACTTAAGCACAGTGTGCATGGAGATGGACATCTCCGTTGTCCCTGCATTCCATGAGGAAGAGAAGAACTGGCACAACAACAGGTTTTGTTACAAGGGTCCCTGCTTTCTGTCTCACGCTGTTTGATTTGACCTGTTGGTAGCATCTCCACAGGTTATGAAGCAAACACTGTTGACCAACTGAGAAAAAAGAAGTTGCACTACATACCTTTCCATCAAACACCATTTCATACCCTTCTCTGTTCTTTATTTTATTGTATAGGTATTCAGCAAGTTCCAAGCACTTATCAATTTGTGCTTCAAATCCTGTGGTTCCCTTTACAGAGAGATGAAGAAAAGAAGTTACGTAAATATCTGTTCTATGAATTAAAAGGGCAAAAGGACCATGCAATTCTTGCCAATACATCAGCACAAGTCACCTCTCAGAAGTCTCTGTGAGATCAGTTAAGGATCTAATTCTATGTGATGAAGGGCACTTTGATAAGCAGAGCTCATTTGTCTCTAGCTCTTGCCACTGACACCCATATGGCAAACTCTGCAAAATAAGCCTCAGGTACTTGCTTGGTTCTCGGGAATATTTTGCTGAGAACCTGAACAGCACCTCAGACAAAGGGTGCCTTTGGTAGATTTTGCAGAGACACTGAGGATGATTTTGGATAGCTTGGACTGGCACCAAGGGGGGCCTTCAGGAGGTGTTGAGTTCCAGTCATGGGGAGTCTCCTGCTATTTTCAGGGTAGAGGATTTTAGTCTTCCAGGAATGATATGCTGGAGACATTCCAAGAATATTTTTTTCTTTTTTAGTTAAGCACAGAATGGGCAGATATCCTTTTAGAGCCCAGTCTGATGCCTGTGAAAATGCACACTTTGTTTAGATACTATCCTGCCTCTACAGTGGTCTCTCTTCTTTTCTAACAGATACCATACAAACTCAGAAGCTGTGTTTTTAAGAGCTGCAGAAAAGCTTGCTTTTTCTTCTCTGGCAGAAATCATAATCCTCTCTGTGACATCATAATTGTTCCTGCAATCACCAACCGTGATGCCTCAAACAAAGGATTCAGCTTCAAGAGGAGAAAGAGGAATAAACAGCTGGAATAGATAAACTCTTTAAGAAACACACATCCTATTTTGTAATGTTAATATTACAAGCAGAGTGTGAGAAGAGAAAAAGTAGTACAAGGCATATTGAAATAATGGGCTTTAGGAGAAATGTCTCTGAGTAATGGATGCATGTCCCTGCTAAATCTGTTCTGGCAGTGCAGAACTGACTTAAAAGCCCATGTCATTATCCCTCTGTGTACAGAGATTTCAAAACAGAGTAGAGGCATCCCTGGGAGAAAGGCTTGGAGTAAAGAGACATGTGGCTAAAATCGCCTGCCACTCTGCAGACCCCTGTTAGCGCAACAGCTATTGCATCCTCCTTTACAGACTCCCACACCTCCTCAGAGGTTTAATGAAGCACTTGAGAATTTTTAAGGCTTTCTGGAAATGAAAACAGTGATGTCATCTCCTCTGAACCAACCTTAGGCAACCTGACAGATTGGATAAATACATGCAAGAACTTATTTAGCAACATAGATAAAGTAATCATTAGAGCCGGTGTTTACAGATTTCCCGGTGAAGAGTTTTTGATGAGTTTTCTTCTAGTCCTTCAAAAGATTACTTCATATCTACTGTATGCAATGAAACTAGGTATTCCAGTCTTGATTTGCCATGTATAATTTCTGAATATAATTAAAACATCTTTTTATTTCCAGTAACAACATTCCTAGGTATATGAATTATGTCGTTAGACTCCTACAGTTACACAAGGCAAACGCTATGCAAAGCCATACAGTTCAAGTTTCAAAATCATGTGTGCTGCTTTGAAGCTCCATTGTTAAACGTATAAAAACCCCAGAAAATAATAATGTTCTTTCTTTCATGTTATACATGTGAAATTTAGGTCAGATACTTTCTAAAATTATGATTACAGAAAACCACCCCCCTCAAGTGTATCTGGTGTGCATTATTTTAATACAAACAAATGTGTAGCAGGCAGTCCTACCTTTGCCCTCCACATCAGCCATAGCTTGAAAACATCCACGTGCCGTCCACACTGCAAAGCCTTGTCTCCCGTGTCGTAAGACAGGTCATAGTGCTTGTCTTGTTGAAAGAGGTAGGAAGCATGCATTTGATTGCAACTCTGCATCAATCCCTTATGCACACAAACACAAAAGCACAATGATGTCAGCACAGATTTGACTACTGCTTTGAGGGTTGCTTTGGGTGAAAAATTACAAACACCCAAATTCAGTTGAATATATGTCCAAGTGCAAAAGGAAGATCAAAAAAAAGGACAAAACTAGACTTTGTTGCTCAATGGACTAATCCCTTTCAGTGCCCAAGACACCTTAGTACCTGATCCAGCAATGTGTAATCCACCCCCAGATCCAAATCATTTTTTTAAAAAGCTGGACATTGTGCTTCCTAGCATTCTTATGCTTAACTTAATTTTTGGATCTTGCCTTTTAATCTTTGTTCTGGTTCCTTTTCCTCTTTTCCTTTGAAGGCATCTTTTCTGAGTCAGACCAAGACAATTGGTGACTAATCTAAAGAATAGCACAGCACTGTTCAGTTGCTTTGGTCTCTAAAATTCTGATTTTTATTGTTTTCTTTCTTTATAGGAACAGTTCTTTTCTGCAAAGCCCTCAGCTGCAGACTGGATGCTTAAGTGGTATAGAAAGCTTTGAATGGACAGAAGAGCATATGGCCTTTAAAAAGCCAGCTAGAGCTATTGCTGGGCTGCAACATACCATTCTGAGAGGTAACGGTGGGAGGGACAGAAGCCAACAAGGTGAGGAAACCTGGCTCATGAAAGCATGAGGTTTTCTTTTTAGCTTTTTAAGTAAAACGCAGAGAGCCACATTCTGGCTCTAGTTAAGATTTCAACCAAGTTTATGGTATACCTTAGGGCTGTAACCTAAAACGGCAATTTCCAGTCCAAGAAGAATCATAACATGGCTGTTTATCATCAAGTCTAATCTTTATGTGTAACTCAAAACTGAGACAGAAAAATGAGAGGGGGAAAAAGAATTGACTTTCTCCTAATCTGAGCCATCTGTTCTCACTAGAAGTCAAGGATGGTACTGACTTCAGCCAGGCAGGCTTTGTCTTGGGGAACTGACCCAGAGGGCAAATAAAAACCAGTTTCTCTCTTCCTAAGTGCAATCACTTTGTATACAATCTGTTGTACAGCTGTTAGCAAAACAGCAACCAGCTTTTTGATAGCTGGTCTATTAAGTGGTGGCTGTACAGCAGCTGTCCCAGTAACTGATGGTTATATGAAAATTTTCAGGCTTGAAGGGTAATTCAAATTCTAGCACTAAATGAAATGTCTACTTTTTATTCCAAGTGCATTTAGTGTTCCATTTTTACTTCCATGTGCCCCCAAGAGGAGATATAGATCAAAGCTGGGTAGGAGTATCATAAAAATCTAGAAAGTGTAATGATGCCTTGGTTCTGGACCAAATGTTGTACTGCATGTAAACCATGACTTTCACCCTGAGGACCAGAGTTCGCCTGCAGTTACGTCTTATGCTACACAGCAACTAGTGGGTTTACAGAGTTACACAGCCCCAGCTTAACCATGGACATTTAGAATGTCACAAAACTCTGTACAGATACTGCCATTGATTGCCTCATTTCTGCTAGACATCTGCTTTAATTTCTTTTGCAGTCACAGCTGAAGCATGTAAATAGAGGTCTTTTCTCACTTTCTCTTATAATCCTCATCACATTCGCAAATATTAGCTATGGCACAGTTATGAAGGAAATATCCAGGATTTTCAGAAGTAAAATTCCACAAAAGAGCAGAGAAGCACATATATTGTGACATACCTCTTCTCTTACTAGCAGGGCTGAACACTGCAGTGGGACGCCCATCATCTTGTGAGGGTTCCAGGTTATTGAGTTAGCCCTAGGACAGAAAACCACACGAAACTCAGACATTGCACTGTGTGATGAAACCCCAGAGGTATACAGAAATAATTAGAATGATACTGAACATGTAGCAATACTCACTTCTTTCTTTTTCTGAGCAAGCAAAGCTGAAAATAATCATGGCTGATATTAGGAAAGCATTGACTTCACAGGGGACCTAAGCCACTCCAGTTGGCTTTTGGATAACAATCCTGGCAATTTACCACCGGATAATTGCTCTATCCACTAAATTTAATCAGTATTAAACTTTCTGGGGAGTCATCTATACTTTACATAGGGCAAACTTCCTAAAAACACCCACTTGACTGATGAACTTTCTAAAATTGCACAGTCAATTAAAAACGCAGACAGGAAGCTGGCAACCTAGCAGATCTCCCTCCCTCTGATTCCAATTTCAGCAAGACTTTAGTAATTAGCTCACACAGGCATTTAAAAAAATTCCTTGAAATACTTCTGGGTATCACTAAGTCTCTGAGTAACTTGGAAAACCTGGCCCAAAGTAATTTTTCTTTTTGCTCTGATGATGGCAAATTTTCATAGCTCCTCAAGTTTTGCTTGGCTACAGCAATTCACACAACTACAGTAATAAGCATGGAACTGACCCATCTTGCCAGAAAAGAGTCTGATCCTGCCTCCCTTCAGGACACGTGCGTTGGAAAAACTGCTGTCAGCATAGGTTTTGGGAACAAACAGAGAGCTGACACAATATGGTCTACAGAAGAGGCATTTGGGACTGTGGTGAGGGCTGAATGGAAGACTGTCTGGTTGTTTATTATTTTACTTTTGTGTTATGCTTGACTGGCTATTTTATCATTACCATTGTTACATATGATGAATTAGCTGATAAATGTATATATTTGCATCCTATTTGGTAAGCTGTCAAGGACGCATAGTGTATGTGATTTCATCTAGTGCAGTGATTTGTATTTTGATGGTATAGATTGACATAAATCAGTCCACTGAGGCATGTGAAAACTTAAAGGACTCAGGACACACTTGCAGGTAACACTGATGTGAACAGAGGTGAGCATGTTAAAATCTAGCAGTGTTTTCCACTGTAGGACTTGGAGACAGTGCTACAGGTTTATGCACCTCCTGCCAAATTGCTTCCACTCCTTCAAAGCAAGCAACTTCAAAATTCACATGGACATCAGGCAGTACTTCTGTGCTTTCTTCTTTGCTATTTAAATGGGACTGTGCAAGTGCCTGATGCAAAACCTGTAGGGAACAGTCTTCCACAGGCAACATCTGGCCACTTGGCTTAGCTTTTGAGTATTTGGCAGCTTTTAATCAGCTCAGTCAGTCATCTGATTACAACACCAAAGCTAATGATTCCCAACGTCCACTCAGCTCTACAAATTTCCCTAGATAGGATACTTTTTAATTTTACTCGTGCCTATGCAAAATCAGACGAATTCTTTAAGAGACCTCTAAGTAACACTAGTGGTATGCATTTTCTCAAGCAAAAGGATTACTTACTGACAACAGCCAGATGTGAATTATCTGTCTAAAACATTTAATTTACCCTATGGTCACTTATTTACCTAATTACATACCAACTGCACACAGAAAAGTAATTAATTATGTAAAATAAAAATCCACAGTTTTTCATTTGGTATCAGTTATTCTGGGCTTCTGTCATCAGTATGTGTTTGAAGAAATTGCTGACCAAGACAAACAGTGAAGTAAAAAAAATCTACAGGAATCCACAGATGTTTTCCAAAAGCATCTCATGTTTGCCCAAATAACTGAGCACCAAAAACCTATGTAATTTTTTGGCTGTGGGTCAAAGATAGGAAAAAAAAATATTTTTCCTTCACAGATTTCAAATGGATGACAGGAGAGATTCATGACGGGCAGAATTTGGTCCTGAGCCATCATTAAATACGGATTGATGCAATCACTGACAAGCCACAGCCCTGAGAAGGATGCCCAGGCCCTTGAAGAGAGCACTCACTCACTGCACACATGCTTTTCTCATGTAGCTGTCACCCCCTGTCTGAGCCTCTGGACGGGGGACACCAGGCTGGAACTCCTGATCTTGGCCAGACCTACCTGCTCCACACACTGCAGCTCGTGCTTCCTTCAGGGAGCCTTCGAGCACCTTGAAATCTTCCATGGGGGGACTGGAGGGCATGGTAAGGACAGTCCTGCAACTCGTCCTGCCTGTGACAGGAGTATTTCTGCTGGACTGACTGCTACCAGAAGGACGTGAGTACTCAGAGCACAGTGTCCTGCAGTAAATGGTCCCTCTTCTATCAAACATGACTAACAGCTTCAGTTCTCTTCTACTCAGACCTGTGATGACTCCATTATCTACCATGAAACAGAAAGGTCCATAAAAGGTCTGCTCTAAAGGTTCCCACACTTGAGATCTGGACAAACTGAAATGAGCCGCTGTGTCCAGCAAGCAGAGGAACAGCATTCAAAGTAACAAATTTCCATAATTCAATGCCAAACATATTGAGATGGTGCTTATCAAAGCACTTAATAAAATCTAGTGGAGTTCTGGATCTAAAGCATATTATGTAGAAAACGCTCCAAAGCAGATTTAACCTGAACTTCTCATTCCAGCACAATTTGGACAGCAATTTGGGAGGCAAACCCTTTGTTTCATACTCTGCCCTCAGAGGCAGTGAGGTAGATTTTTCTAGATTGCTGGATATTTGGATATATGTCCTTTTAATCCATGATATGTAAGTCTGGAGTGCTGTAGGCAGTCTTAACTAAATAAAATTCATAGAAACATTGGCTGCTTTCCAAGTGTTGCATGAGAGATGTATGAGAAAAGAACTGAATCATCAAGGTATCCTCCTAATCTCCAGGATCAGGATGAGGAAGTTGTTTGTAATTTTAATTGGCAAGGAACAGCAATTTGATTTAGTGATAAAGAAGGAGGAAGGGAGTAATGATTTACTCTCAAACATCATGAGCTTGAGTAAATACAGAAATGTAAGTGACTCCATCTAGCCCAGTATACTGCCTCTAGAAAGTGGACTAAATAGGTGACTGGGAAGAATACAAAATAGGGCAAGCACCTATGAACTTTCCCCAAACACTCTCTGAGCTTCCACTCATTTGTGACTCACAGAAATCCTGAATGGCTTCTGTCTTTCCTTGAATGTAGATAAATATCAACATCCTATAGAAAGGATTTCCACAGCTTAACTAAATGTTTCTGAGTAAGCAGCTGTTTTCAAGTTTAAGCTCAGTCCTTGCAGCCTGGACTAGAATCACTTATGTTCATCCGCATTATCTGCAATGTTTATGAGCTGATGACTACAACTGTATATATATCCAGGAACAGATTTACTGAAGACATCAATAACAGTCTGGAGAGGCCTATTCTCTCCAGAAGTGACAGAGCAGGACATCTGTCCTAACTGCAGATGCACTCACGTTTATACTTAAAACTTCTGTGTACAAGACTTACAAGATTCACTTCTCAGAGAAATGAAATTGCTAATTCATGTTGGATGCTGAATCAGAGAACGGTGCAGAAACTACTCTGGACCTGTGAATGTATGGTGGAAGAACAGAGAAACAAGCATGGAATGTCTGCTGTTTATACTCCAAAACAAACTGCCACACTACTGCAGCACAAAGGCACTCCGCAGTGCTGCTTCAACGGGAAGGACAGTTTATATGATTTCTCCCTACTAAATCTTGGAGATAACATTGATCCTTAATTTTTACAGGCATTGCTATGGTAATCACAAGTATATTAAAATGCATTTAATAAATGTCTTTTATTGATGCTAATAAATCATACCTTTCGACGCCATTTAACTTCCATTTGTGTTTCCTCGACATCAGGAGCCCACCACCCCATGCTCCCTGGAAGGCAAGACACATTATCTTAATGAGAGCTCTGCTTTCCTCCGTGGTGACCTCTGTGCGTTCCCATCAGTTTGGGACCCTTTTTATCTTGCTGATGTGGCACATTCCAAAATGACCAGGCAGATGGGGCCTGACGAATGAGGTGTGCTAACAATTTTCTTCCAGTAGCTTGGAAGCAGCGGTTAATAGCCCCTAATCCAGGCGCCCACCCTTATCATCTGCAAACCCCTCGGTCGCCCCTCTGACACCGGCACACCGGGCTGCCCCGTGCTGCCCCGTGCTGTCGCACCAGACTTGCAGAGCTGCTCCTGGGTCAGCTGCCTTTTTTCTTGTAGTGACTAAGTTATAATAACAAACCAGGCTGGGATCTCAGCTGCTCTGGGGGATTTTCATCATATTTTGGACCCACTACTGCTTGCCCTCTACTCATTTGCTTTCCTCACAGAGATCTGGGACAAGCAGGCATTTCATGTGACTGAGAAGTATTTAAGGTAAATACAAATTCTTCCTTTGAATGGACTGATTTTGGCTGACACAGTAATACAAAATCAAGACTCCCAAACCTATGGGACGTCACTTACCAAGCCTTTTTGGAGAAAATGACATAGAAGATGTTCTAGGGCTGAAAGATGATCCTTCAGAAAGATTTCTTGGCAAGAGCCTGGATAAAGCTAAGTAGCCAATCTGATAAATTTCCCTAGCACTTGCATTAACCTGATCAGCAATTTGCAGTACTTTATTCCAGACAAACGTAGCCTTTTCCTTATGTATTTATTTTGCAGCTGCTGCAGAAGCTGAGCCAGTGCTCAATATGCTTCTTATGTATTTCTTTACTAATGGCATTTAAAGATAAAGATGAAAGCCAAAAGCACTCAAACTAGGTCATCTTAAGCGTCCCAGTTGCTACAAGTACAACTGCAGTCACAGCTCCTAAAATATCCCTCTGACCTGAGCCTTTCAGAAGAGTGGAAAGTCAGTGCTTGGATGTTAGACTTAATTACAGGAACTAAATACAATGGGTTTTGTACAAGATGACACTATCCAAAATGAATAAATGAATGCTAATACACCTTGTAATCCAGCCCTCTGCGTATGATGGTACTTACATCCACGTGCATCCAGATTTTGTATTTCTTGCAGATGTCTGCAATAGCTATGAGAGGATCGAATGCCCCATACACTGTTGTCCCAGCTGTGGCACTCACCAGAAAAGGAACAAATCCCTGCAAGAAAGCAGAGAGACGTTACGCATGGTCAGAGTGCTGCAGCCCCCTCATCCCGCAGCAGCAGCACCAGCTCCTCTTGTGCTGCCCCCGCAGTGACCCCACAAGTGTCTCCCAGAGGGCATCCCTGCTATGTTACACTGCTTTTCTCAAAGTTTCGATGCCAGCAATATTATAGCTTCTACCTTAAGGTGGCAGCAAACTTCCAAACCAGTATCCTCCATTTATTAGGCTGCATGAGACAGGTAAGGGCTCAACAGAACAACTCTGCTTCACACCACCTGCCTGAAACAAAAAAGTCTGCACTGCAGGATGTCACATAAACAAACCTCAACCCGGCACCACAGCGAGAGAAGCATTTCTGGCGGTATGTGCCCTGGGCTGCATTGCAATTAGCCCAATGAGTGTCTGGACACGTGTTGCTCCAGTTTTGTCGGTGGGAACACTGTGTCTGAGGGTGTCTCCTGCAGCAGTGGGCAGGGGGGTGTGGGGCTCGCCTCCAGCCCCATCCCTCACGCAGAGCAGGGAGACAGCTCTTCAAAGGTAAAAACAGCAGCCTCCACAGAGGCCAGGGACTATCTCTTGGATTCCCTCTGCTAAATGCGGTGCCTTACAGCAGAGCACTCACCAGCCATCGCTTCTGCACTATGAGGTCTGGGGTCTGCTAGAATTTATACCAGTGTTTCATTTTAATTTCATTTTTAGTTACATTGATTTCATAAGAAGTACTTAGATGTCAAGAGTGGCTTTTTTTTTTGCAAAACTGGGGCTCAAACTACCAAAAAAGCCCAAACTTCCTTTGTAACAGTCATTGGTTTGAGTGGCACTCTATTGTCATTTTGCCTTATTTCTTCATCTACTGTATTGCTTTTCTTGGAAAAAAATGTGCTTTTAATGAAGATTTGTGTTATTAATCAGCTTTGCTGTGTGTCTAGTGAATATAAATGTTGAAAGCACAGGGCTGAGTTCATTGCATACTTTAATCTGATCTTTTAATTCTAGCTTCTCTTAGTGAACACATACGAAAGTGTGTGCATTTTTAGAGATATGTGGATTTTAGTTTACCTTCCATTGATATGGTGAGTCTACAAAAAGTATTTTCAATGCATTAGAATAAAACAAATTCTCCAAAATGATTACTCTGGTTTTGACAATATTCAGCTGAGAAACTGCATCATATGCTGATAATATAAAAGAGGAGGATGTTATCCAGAAGAACATATAAAAAGAAAGCCAAATAGCTCATGGATATTATAAAGTAGCTCTAAACCTATTTTCTCAGCAACTTTTGCCTCATTAACTGGCAGGCTATATTTCTAAGAAGTACATCAGAACTTAATGGGCAAGCTTGTGTTGTTTTACCAAGGAAAGAAAACAACTGGCTTTACCATTCTTTGGGTTTTTTTCTTCTTTGGAAACAGAAAAGCTGGTAAACTTACTTTTTGTTTGGCTTCAACAATTCTTCTTTCAAGGTCTGATGGGATCATTTTCCCTCTGGAGAAAGAGAGAGTTATATCAGTAACATGATCTTGAAAACAACTTTTGCTGTTACTTCTTCACTTAGTAGGAAACCCAAAGAAGGAGAAAAGTGACTTTTTTGCCCAAGAGTTATGCTGCATTGAAGAGCACAGAAAGACTGTCCATTAGTCTGAGTTTTTACCCTAATTATTTAGTCAATATATTTGCATCAATATGGTGATGGTAACTGAGAGAAAGTATCTCATGGCCACCCCATTAAAGACTGATGGTGCTCCTTGGAACCTCTTGGTCCTGTCTGATTTTACAGTCCTGGGAATAAGCTTCAGGCTCCCAGGAGAGGCTCAGCCCAGCATCCCAAGAAGTTCACTGGGTGCCAAATCCCGTGGTCCTCTCACCAGGCACAGAAAATGCCAGCCGAGCTGCGTGGCCTTGAGCAGTGCAACTCAGCTGTGCTGTCAGCAGCTGTCTCTGTGTTCCCTTCCCAGGGATGAACTCATTTCAGGGTGACTTTTCCACGGTTTAGTGAATTACATGTTTGCATTTGCTTAAAGCAGGGTGTGAGGAGCTGCCAGTCTAGATTCGATAAATGCACTGTCAGGCTCTTTGCATTGACTGTATTGGCAACACCTCTAGTATGAACCATCTACTTCAGATTCAGACTCAGTCGTGTAAAGCGAAAGGCTAATTTAGGAAATCCTGTAACTTAACTAGCTGCAAGATAAAACAGTGCTGATACTGAATATTGAGGCTACAGTTTTCTTTACTTTAGACACAAGCAAGTCTACAAAAGAAGAGGCAGTATGAATATCAGCAATACAAACATGTTAGATTCCTGTGTTACAGAAATAAAGCCTTCGCTGGCTTTGAATGTTGTACATTTAGATTGATACAAATTTTTAAAGACTTTTTCAGATTTTTTTCTTTCTCTAGGCCCTCATTTCCTGCTGCTATAAAAAAAGAACAACCTTTATTAAAGCTCAAAATGAAGTTACATGGAAACTAATAAACCCATTAGTTTAAGTTTCAGTTTGCCTAAAAACCCTTGAACTGTTTTCATGACATGTGGATGCAAGTCCTTTTTTAAAAATTATTAATTTATTGTCATAAGATGCTGTTGGTTTTGTAAGTTTTCATCCTTACTACAATGAGACAATATTTATTTCAGTGGAAATGGGTTTGTACTGCTGAGTTTTTTTGCAAAATCTCTCCCACATATTCAAAACACTAAAATACTGAAAGAATAACTAAAAATAAAAAACTCTACAAATCTAAAAATTAGCCAATTTTTCTTGCAGAAGTGCAAGGAAGGTCTAAAGGGTATTCAGCTCCTTGTGAGTTCCCCCCAGACACAAGTACATGTTCAGAGAAAAGCAGTACTAGTCTTATCCTCATGAAATGTTCCTGGGACCGTTAGAGGAATAAAGAAAATAAAACCATGTCAAAGGAGGGCAGTGAGCTCCTCCTCATAACATAATTTAGATGTTGGTGTTTAGTAGTTTCTGATTTAGTGAGCTTGTGTATAGAAACATACATACAACTGGGCAGATGCTTTCACTGCCTAATTTTTTTTTACCAAAGCAAGTGATTGTCCAGCTCCTGGTCACATCAAGCAGATGCAGGAATTCATGGCCAGGAGAGTGCAATACCCAAGCAATGTCAAGGCTGACCAGCTAAACAAGGCAAACTCGGCATGTGTGGGTCAGAATGGGGAAGAGCCACTAGGAAGAGCCTTGGTCATACTGAAAACATCAAAAAGATACCAAGGTGCTCCTTCACCCTTCCACATGCCCACATCTTCACACAGGGTCTTCTCAACCACACCAGACCACACCCTGTGAAACAATCTGCTCCATCCCTGTGGTGCCTGC
The DNA here is from genome assembly GCA_013398955.1 of Callaeas wilsoni. Taxonomy (NCBI): domain Eukaryota; kingdom Metazoa; phylum Chordata; class Aves; order Passeriformes; family Callaeidae; genus Callaeas; species Callaeas wilsoni. Next base: position 65,705 of record VWPU01015930.1, read on the forward strand.
TGTGTCCCTGTGGTGTCTGTGAGACACACAGGAATCCTGTTGTCTACTTCAGCGTGGGCAGGCTAACCATTGTGGTCTTCACAGAAAATAATCATGCTGAATTTGCACAAGAAGAAAAGGAAGACCTGACTTCATTAATCCACATCCATCTCTAGTGAATAGAAACAACTGGGGATTTATTTTGATATGTGTTGGTTGTTTTGACGTCATTAAATCCTCTTCAAGGTGTGTTGAGTCTTTTGTTAACGAAGAGATAACAGGACCATAAGTCAATATGCAGGCACTGTGATTAGCACTGTAAATTGCTTACTTGATGCTTGTTTTTTTAATGTGGGAGAAGAGTATTTTGATAGGAGCAAAGCCTTCCATTTCTGTTAGAGATGTAATTAATACAATACCTTGTAACTATGAGGGACTCAAATAGCATTTTCTATTGAAAAGACTCTCAGTAGAATCAATAAGAATTGTTATATTAATTTTTGTCCCATAGAAAGTGTTTTCCTTAAACCAGAAATTTTTTATCAGAACATGTTGATTTTGTTAATATACTTTTTTCTCAAAATGGGTTTTCACAGAGAATCGAGGCTTAGTTGGGTGAGTTAAGCAAGAAGTTCTCTACCACCCTTTTTCAGAGCCTGTGTGACCTGCAGATTAGTTGCCTCCTGTGCTGTTGGTTTCCAGGGACCATCACCCTCCTTAGCCTATGCTTCCCACAATGCTGCCAAGATCATTCTCTTCACATCCTATCACAAAAATGTCCCTATCAAGGGCACTGAGGGAAATGTAATCCAGCTGAGAAAGATGGTGGGTGCATGAAGTAATAGAATTACACTAGCAAATGCTCCTAAATACTTTATTTCTCTAAAAGGCCCGCTTCAGCTCATTTTAATGGATCGAAACGTGAGAGTCTGATTTGCCCAAAACAAGCTTACTCCTGTTTTTTTAGCACAAAATGTAAAGAATGATCTTAGTTTGATTTCCTCTTTCACTTCAGAAAGAAAGAAGAAAAAATCAGAAACCTCTGAGGAACGGAGCTTTCAAGATTTTTTATGAACTCAAAAAATGGACCCATAGAGAAGCTACTAACAGAGCCAGTTCCTCAAGTGGGATAAATTAGTGTAAAGCTGCTGAAGACGACAGTGCTATGTCAAATTATACCAACTGCTGACCACATCCTACATGCTCTCTCTGAGCTGAGCACATGATGATCCTCTCTTATGCACCACAAAAAGAGCTGTATTTAACATCTTTACTTACCTTTCATCACATCTAATCAAAATCACACTATCTGTACCAATACCCAAGGCTGCAGCTCCTTTCTTCACAGAAAAGTGACTCTGAAAAAATACATTTATTATTATTTATTGGGTTTATTATTTCTTATCTAATTTAATATAAAACACTACCCTCTTGCAAGCCCTTCAGCAAGAAGTCCCACAAGGCAGTAATTACATTCAGAGCCCTTCTGGAAACTGATCACTGTAATTTGAGGCTTCAAAGCAGGTCACTACCATCAACTGGAGAAACAGCAATCACTCTAATCTGGGTTTACTCCTGGTATATTATGTGCAAAACTGTGGTCGATGCAAGACCTTGATCCATACCTGCAGCTTCTACTGCTTGTACAAGTTCAGCTATGAGCTTGATTTACTGAAAAAAAAAAAAGTCTTCCCTAGAGTATTCATTTAGTTCATGATGTCCAGAGTCATGTGCTACAATGTATCTTCTGCCCAAATAATACACTGGGAGAAATTAATATAGGAAGCCTAATTGTGATCTCATGCCAGTGAAAGCCAGTAATAACTCCTACTAATAAAAAGAGCTACTGAAGTTTAAAATTAGAATAGGACTATTATTATTATTATTATTATTATTATTATTATTATTATTCTTATTGTAAGACTATTAGTTAATCTGTATGTACAAAGTAAAATGTGGAAGTTACATACTGCAGTGCATGTCGGCCTAATATTCTCTCGCTCACAGGACTTAGCTCCTGAGCCAGTGTTGGTTTATAATTCTAAATTAAATCCCAGTGATTATGATCATGAAACAGTTTTATATCAAATTATAGCCCCAAGAATCTGATTTTGTATTAACACAAACCCGGCTGTTAACAATATTGTCCAAAGTAATTTTAACTACAGATTATTAAACATTTAAAAAATGGAAATTCTTTAGGTATACTACAGTACCATTAGCTTAGGATGTAACTCTATAAAAAAGATCCGGAAGACAAAAATCTAACAAGGCTTTTTAAGTGTCCAGAGTGTTAAAGAAGAAAGGAAGACCTAGTTTGCAGAAGATCACAAAGGAGAGAAGTAATCACTACTGCTTTGTGAAGGGAGTATTTGCAAGCAGCAGAGAGCTGTAGGGAAAGAGACTGGCACAACGGTTACACGCGTGGGCTTCACTTAAAGGCCACGAGGGCACGGATTCCCTGCATACTAAAGGGCTCTATACATAATGAGCACCTTGAAAATCACAGTAATTCTATACCAACTTAATGAAAGAGGAAGAAGAGTAGAAGAACTGCAACATGTACATCCAACTTAAGAAGTAAAAAACCTCTGTGTTTTAAAAATTGCACAGGGATTAGTGTTCATTGAGTCTTGACTGTTATGGTTAAGATTGCTTTGGTTAAGAGTTTCCAATAAAAATTCCTTTCTTTATGTGCCTGTATCTCACCACTTTGGCTGAAATTCTTAAAGTTCTCATGTTTGCTGACTTTTTCATTATCCAGAGATTTTGAAGAAGTTCAGATTGCTCTTGAGTCATGTTTCACTGATGATATACGGACAACTTGAAAATACTTCCTCAGGTAAATATTTTTCATACTACATTTATTTTTCAAATGCACTGGGTTGGTACAGCTTTGCCCTGTGGGATACGGCTGCAGTGTACCAACAAAGTGTATTGAGCAGCCACTGAACACACTGCCTATATGTGAAATCATTTTTGAAGTCCTAGTACAGCAAACCACTCTGATCTCTGAACTAAGCACACTGAAATGTAAACATTCACACATTGGACTGACTCTCGCATAAAGTGATGATAAATGAAACACATACTCATCACTCAGATGAGCTACAGGGGATTTGTGGCTGGGCGTAAGCGTTCTGCTGTCCTAGACTAGGTTCCTGCAGGTAGCCTAACCAAGCTGACAGCATCAAGTAGGCTTGCTCTGCATGCTGGGGGACACAGGCACATCCAAGCCAGGATTCATCCAGCGTAAGGGTTGCTGGTTTGGAGTGGGTGCTGAGTGACGTCAGGTGAAGAAGTTTCTAGCCCTTCTCTCTGAACAAAGTCCTGTGACACCTGCTGTGAGACTGGGAAGCGTACAGCATCTGCAGCCCCCAGCACTCTGGACACTGGAGATGTTTAACGCCCTGACATCGCCCAGCTCATTAAAGCCACGGGTCACTGGTATGTTCACCTCAGAGAGAGAGTTTGCTCTGTTGTTTTTCTAGCTGGGAGTCACAAAGTGCTAGGCAGTATTTATACACTGAACATCACAGCTCAGCCATTATACTGACATTTTCATGGCATGTTATCTACTTCACAAAACTGTATTTTTGAACAAATGCATTTCCATGAGTTTCATCAGCTTCACTAAATTCAGTGGACTTTTCCCCAGCACAAATGCACTGTAGATGAAGGCTTGGATTGTGACCAATCCACAAACCTCTAAACATTGAAGACACAAAAGCCTGTTCCCAGCCCTGTGGGCCTCCCTGAGCCCTATGGGGCAGCAGTGCAACTTTGTGAGAGCAGGGAGGAGAAGAGGCTGTGAAATGGCTATCGGCAGGAGGAGGCTTATAAAAAATTCCCAGGCTTAGGAAAGTGTCTTGGAACTTTGCAAAAATTGAAAACACAGCAAAAACATTGCCAGTGTAATGACAGTTCACTGGTATGCTATACGAAGATAGAATTAATATACTCTAAAAAATTTAATCTGTTTTTTATTAATGTATTACACAAACTGATGTGCATATATTTACACTGGGTTGTGTAAATATGTAAACACAGGTAGAGATTTAGGAGTAAAGAGTCACAGATATATTTCACTGTGGTTTGAGTCGATGACATTATATTAATTAATTTTGCTCCTTACTCCACACTAGTTAAGAAAGATTTACTGTTGCAATTTGTTTTTCTACTAGAAAATAGAACTATTCAAAGTGCCTTAAAACACAAAAGACAGATTTAAATGGTCTACTATGAGGAAGGAAATTAAGCCCATGTGCTCAAAGGCATCTACTGGAATATGGCCAAGCTCAGCTGCCTTGCTAAGAAGTCTCATGGCACTGCTAAAAGAGCACTAGGGAAAAAAAATGAATGTAGTGCTGATAGCTCAGTTGCCTGAAGGCTTTTTACAGACTGAAGGGAATTCAGTGGTCAGGAACCAAAACTGGTTTACGGATAAATTGGGAAGAAATACAGAAGTCTGTGCACAGAAGGGCAAATGCAATTACAATTTCTAAATAAACTCTGAATATGAAATGGCTCAATGTGTGTATACAGTCACAGATATATTACTGCCGTTATGTTTTCATGTTTTAGGGCAACACCACAGGAATTTCTCCAAGTGCTTGAATGCTCTGAAAGACCCAGGATGAAAGCAAAATAGAAAAAATATAGTTGTAGGAGCAAAGAAAAGTTTCACAATGATAAATATTAAACTTTGGTTTAATATTCCTGTGATGGTGCTGAAAATTTGGTTGCCTGTGTAATATAATGGTAAACACAGAAAACTATAAAGGTCAAAGAGATAAAAAGGTTTGCAGAAATAAACCTGATCAGACAGAACTACTCACAGATGATTTAACTGGGCTAATAAGGAAGGACATTAAATGTGACCCCTTTGCCAATACCAGGGCTACAGACTTTTCAGCCACACCAAGAAGGGAGCTTGAACACAACCTTTCACAAGACAGCTGTGTAAGAGTTACACAGATCTGAAGTCTTAAGGTGGGAGAACCAGAGAACAAAGGGAGGACAGGTGCAGATTGCCTGATGCCAGTCCTAAAGCAAAAGCCAGGCCTGGAGACGCTGGACGTTCTGGAGTTTCACCACTGTCCTGGGCTTGCCAGACAGAGGAGGACACACAGATGGGAATGAGCTGTCACTTTGGCTTCCTGGCTTCCTCCCTCCCTCTCTTCATGCACTTCAAAGGATGCATGGAAGACTGCAAATACATCCCCAACAGAGAGGAACCTAACTTCTGTATGGAAGGAAGTGTGGTAAATTTCAGTGGTGAAGGAGAAGGTATGGATATTAGTGACTAAGAGCATACTGATGGTATGAAAAAAAAAATTGGTGATTCCGAGCCAGGGGAATTTTCCCTTTATCTAAAATTTCAAATGCTGTTAGGTATAGGTTTGCTCCCCAGATAGCCGTTTTTACAGGGTTAGCCTTGTAAGGTAGAGACAGTGTAAATGTATTACATGTGCAGTACTGTATAGGACCTCTGAAAAATGGAAGAATTAGAATAATTAAAAATGTTATGATGCTGAAAAGTACGGCGTTGTTATCTAAAGCACTTCAATATACAGATGCTTCCATTTTTATAGCTTGCTAAATTACTTGCTCATCATCTGGCATGGTTGAAGCTGTCACAAAGAACCATCCTAATGCCATGAGCCCCACAGGGCATGGCTGTTTTTTCAGATTGCTGTTTCTGCTTGCTTACACAAATCCAGAGAGGCATGAGCTTTGTGGAGCTGGCTTATCAGTAACCAGTTCCCAAATGCTGCAAAAGCTAAGACATTCTGCAGCTATAACTCCCCCAGGGTCTGTCACTGGCAGCCTGGAGCCCAGGAGATCCAGACCCCAGACTCACCCCATCATCTATTCACTGGCAAGGAAGGCGAACACACTTTCCTCTTCACTTCTCCTGGGCTTTAAGCATTGTGCAATCCCTGGATGTGCAGGCTGGGCTATTTCTCTCTTAATAATCTAAAAATGTGTGGCTGGTCCAGACTTGCTGCTTAGGCTCCCACAAAAGTGGGGAAGAAAAGGTACCTCCAGAAGGCACTGCATCTCTAAGGCTTTGGCACCTGTTTTAGACTTAAGATGACTTGTCTTCTGCAGATCTTGCTCTTTTTTATTGGCTATAAAAAGTGTATAGACTAACTCAGATTAAATGTTTACACTTTAGGTGATTAACGTTAAGCAACATGAATCCTATTTTTATCATCTAATTTCAAGCTACAGCTTCTCCTTCAATTACCTACAAAAAAGAGCATACTGTGTCCTATCCAAATTTTAAATACACTGTAATGAGAGATATATATTATCTGTGGTTTCATTTACCTACTGCTATTCAGTTTTTAAGGATATTTGTTAATATCAAGAGAGAAATGAGGATATTGATATTTCTGAACACACTAGTATGTACATCTTTGGCATTTTTGAAACACACAACTTCATGCTGATTTTCTAATCAACAAGACTCATTTGGTTCTGCAGCAGATAGTTCTGCAGCATTATGTGTGCTAAGAAATGTTGCACTGAGTTCAGGAGGATACTGTGGCAGTGCAAAAGCCACAAGATATTGACCAGATGAAGGATTAGACCCAAATGATGATTTTGTCCTTTAGGATAGACTGCCTCAGAGCACCACTTTTCTGGAAAATGGTTTTACTTTGATTTGAATGGTGCTACCTGAATTAAGTTGTTCCTCAAATGAGACCAAATTTTCACTGTTTCCCCTGGCTTCAAATACCATAAAAAAATAATTTTCTAGTTATTATGCACTAAGTAATGCAAAGAAAAATGTGTGAACCCATCAGTTTGACTTTAAGTTTCCTTAGGTGGAAACAAGTCTAATTCCTACTTACTCTGTATGCCCAGAGTGTAATTTACAGCTTTGTAATCTATGCTACCAAACAGAAAACAGGACTTCCAGGCTCCTCAAATCTTTCTCTGGAAGCAGCACCACACAGAACACCCCTTGGACTTCTTCTGGCAGGTGGCAGTTCTGCAAAGGGTCTCCTAAGTTGCAGGGACAGAGAGCAGCACTACGTATCTTGGAAGTGGTAGACTAGAGATCAGATTTTCATTCATTCTACATAGGAGCCAACTCAAAATCTTCCATAGCCTGTGTGAAATGGTCTATCAAGCTACAGACACAGGGGTCATTTTTAAATTTCCTTCTGCATCAGCATCAAGAAGCTTCATAGCAGGTTTCTGAACATGTTTAGATAAAAACTTCCGAAAGCCAATCTTCTCCCACAGATACTGGAATCATTTGACACGTTCCCTGCAACAAATGGGGCTTACTCACAAGGGGAAAGCAGCATGACAGAAGCGGAAGAGGTGATTTATTGCTAAATTGCCTCCTCTGATCTAGCTGCTGTGTGGTTGCCGAGTGCATTATCGCTGGGAGGGTGCTCCCCTACCACTCCAGACAAGCCACCTCTCCCAGTGCTCACGCAGAGGATGAGGCTTCTCCAGAAGTGTGTCTAGATGTCTACAATGCTGACACCTGAAGAGCTGAAAGACCCCTGCTTCAGTCAGTACATGCCAGAGCTGAACTCCTAGTGAAGTCTTCAGCAGTAGCTATTTCAACACAAGAGCAGTGCAGATGGAGAGATGCCAGAGGCAAGGAGAGCCTCTTCTGGGTCCTCTGTGGTCTTTAACTGGGTGAAGAGGTCCCTTATTGTCAGATCAGACTCAATCACCTGCCAGTTTTTACTGTGCATTTTCTTTTCCAAATCTATGATAAGGAATAGTGTTGCTATTCCCTCGCTGAGCACCCGACAAGATGTTCCTTTTTAGGGGGCTTCTAGATGAGCGGGAAAGTAAGAAAGCTGTTGTGAACTACATGAGAACAGTCTTACTGGGTTGGAGAATAGAGAAGAAGAAAAAATTTCTATGTCTTTCCAATTATGACCAGCCTTTTTTCATTCTCTGAACTGTGGATTAAGCCCACACAGTCCCTAATTAATCAAGTCCACAGAAATTCTGCAAGTCTCTTTAAGCTATTTTCCTACTATCAATGAAAAGGGCCAAAGGCTGTTTTGTGACTTGAACCCACCTAGTTCTCTACAGCTAAACTTCCCCTTTGCACACTTTTCCTCCTCAGGGCAGCATGACTCTGTCCTTTTGCCTGCTAGATGTAATCCCTGATCCATACTATTTCCAGCTACTATTGGATACTCTTTAAGATAGTGCTAGCTGGGCAGCTCAAAATCACAATAGGGAATGGGTTAAAATTTAACAGGCCTTGCCTCATAGACAAATGGAACAACTAAAATATTCTGAGAAGGCAGCTATCCCTTTCAGCAACTTTCTCCATGCTGAAAAAGGGATGGACTCCTCTGAACAATTACAGCAGCCTAAAGCTGATATGCTGGAACACAGGAGGAGGCTTTCACTTTAGATTTTTCTTCGTGTTTGAAACGATAGACTGAAATAGGTTTTTACAACTGGCATCCATCACTTTTTCCCCTCTGAGTCAAGGTCTCTTGCGTCATGTGCAGTCCAGAACAGCTGCCCTGAAGGACATCACTGCTCCTGCACCAGTGCAAATGAAAGAGGACTGACGATGACCCGACTGATGATGATTTAATACAGAGGACTGAATTAAATCCTGAGTGCAAGTGCGTCTCAGTGAAACTAGACCTGAGGAAGACTGACCCAAGTAGTTGCAGGGTACTTCACCATCACTGGTGAAACAGAAAGAAACAGAAGCAGAGTGTGCTAAGTTGTGGCTTGGGGAAGATTTGTTGGCTGGGAACACGCACAGTTGGGATAATCACATAACCTATTTTAGGCACCAAATGTAGGTTGCATATATGAGGAGGCTCTTTATGGTCAGTGCACAGAAGTAGGTGAAGCCCTCCCAAAGGTGATTTAGAACACTTAAATTAAGGAATATTTAGGTTTTTAATCTGGATGCTCCGAGTTTCTCTCCAGAGGTGCTTCTCTTCACTGGTAGTGCAGAGAGTGAAGCTCCTAATTTTAGAACACGATGCACTCCTAAATTAGGGAGGTAATTACTTAAAAGCTGTGAATTACTCCTCCCTTCCCTTCTCCCCTACTGGCAGCTGAACCTCAGACTGAGTCCAGATTCTGATTACAGTAATAGTGGTGGCAACTGTGACACAACTTCATTCATTTATAGTACAGGAACCTCTAGACTGGTAGTAATGAAAATAGAGTCTCATCTGGGATGCTGAAATTCTTGGCTGGGAATTGTTGATATTGAAATCTTTGCATCTGACTGATAATTTCAAAAGCAAAATCTCCGAGTTTCTAAACACGTAGTTACTTTAAGCTTTGTTTACTATCACACCATGCATGCAGAGCATGGGGAAATGATACTATAGATCTGCTGCTCCAGCTGGATCCCTGCAAATCTATGGGGCCTGATCCCGAGAAATCTATTGGGCCTGAATTCTCAAAGAGCTGGCTGAAGTCATCACAAAGCCTCTCTCACTGATTTTTGAGTGGTCTCAGAAATCCGGAGAGGTCCCAGCTGACTGGAAGCTGGGGAACGTCATCCCAGCTTCCAAGACGGGCAAGGAGGATCCCAGAAACTATAGGCCTGTTAGTTTCACTTCAGTATCTGGTAAATTCACAGAAAAGATTATTCTGGGAAGTATTGAAACACAGTACTTCTGGAGGACAATGCAGTCGTTGGTAAGAGCCAGCATGGCTTCATGAGGGGAAAGTCCTGCTTGTCAAACCTGATTACCTTCTATGACAGGGTAACCCACCCAGCTGATCTACGAAAGCCAGTAGATGTAACCTTTTTGGACTTCACCAAAGCTTTTGATACTGTCTCTCGCAGTATCCTTCTGGACAAAGTGTCCAGCTCACAGCTGGATAACCCCGTTCCATGATGGGTGAGCAGCTGGATCTAGGTTGGGCACAAAGGGTTACAGTGAATGGGGTGACATCAGGCTGGTGACCTGTCACTACTGGGGTTCCACAGGCCTCCATGCTCAGCCCTGTGTTCTTCAACAGCTTCATTAATGACTTGGATACAGGACTGGAAGGGATACTAGTTAAGTTTGCTGATGACACAAAACTGGGGAAATCTATTGACTCCCTCAGGGGCAGAGAGGCCCTGCAGAGAGACCTTGACAAATTGGAGGGCTGGGCAATCACCAGCCATATGAAGTTTGGCAAAGGCAAGTGTCACATTCTGCACCTGGGATGGGGCAACCCCGGTTGTGTGCACAGACTGGGGAATGAGAGGCTGGAGAGCACCTAAAGAAAGGGACCTGGGGGTCCTGGTCCCTGGCAGGTTGAACATGAGCCAGCAGTGCCCTGGCAGCCAGGAGGGCCAATCGTGTCCTGGAGGGCATCAGGCACAGCATCACCAGCCAGGCAAGGGAGGGGATTGTCCCGCTCTGCGCTGCACTGGGGCGGCCTCCCCTTGGATACAATGTGCAGTTCTGGGTGCCACAATATAAAAAATACATTAAGCTGTTAGGGAGTGTCCAAAGAAGGCCCTTGAGAATAGTTAAGGGTCTGGAGGGGAAGCCACATGAGGAGTGGCTGAGATCATTTGGCTTGTTCAGCATGGAGAAGAGGAGACTGAGGGGAGACCTCACTGTGGTCTTCAACAACCTCATCAGGGGAGGCAGAGAAGCAGGTACGGATCTCTTCACTCTTGTGATCAGTGACAGGACATGAGGGAAGGCACAAAGCTGAGTCAACAGAAGCTTAGGTTGGATATCTGGAAAAGGTTCTTCGCCCAGAAAGTGGTTGAGCACTGTAACAGGCTCTCCTGGGAGGTGGTCACAGCACTAAGCCTGACAAGAGGGCAAGAAGCTTTTGGACAACACTCGCAGGCACATGGTGTGATTCTTGGGGTGTCCTGCAAAGGGCCAGGAGCTGGACTTGATCCTGATGGGTCCCTTCCAACTCAGAGTGTTCTTTAATTCTACAGTCTGCTTGTTCCATGGCCATTGTCTTACAAGAGCATCCAACTGTGGCAGAGAGAAAGCTCAGTCAGGCCAAGGAGTCTAAAAGCAGGTAGATCATCAGCATGATGTGATAGATGAGACAATGTGACCAACGACATTTGAATATCTTAGGTGTCCGTTCAGGTCCTGCATGACACTTCCTATCTTAAAAAGGATCGTACTTCTAAGCCTCTGTAATTTCTGTAACAGCTTCTGCTGTTTTGAAGGTAAAACCATGATCCCATATCCTTTGGGTAATTAAGGGTTAAAGGGTCCTGTCTTCACATAGTGCAGTTTCTTAACTTCTCTAGAAGATAAGAACATTCTTTATAAAAAGCTTAATTGAGGAAGGGACAAAATTGCAATTTCAAGATACTTTTAAAATGTAATGGACTTCAGATGCCATCCTATGAATTCTCTAGTATATTTGATTTTTGAATGTTTAATTTGCTAAGGGAACTGCTTCTTCCCTGGCATGAAAACACAATTATTAAAGCTCATTTCATTATTTTGAGACTGATAGCACAATTTGGGTTATTGTTTAATACTCCATCACTAGGAAAACAATGAAATTCTCTAATGATTAATAGGATTTGTTACTTTAAATAATCATGCTGAACCTTATTTGCACGACTTAGGCTTGGAACTTCCATATGAATAATGTATCTCTAGCTGTACATCCAGCTTTGGAAAGTTGCTACTCATCTGTAGACTGTCCTCTTTAACTTCTATGGGGACAATAATTCTGCAACGTGGAGCCCACAGCTGTGTATCGCATCTCATCTCATCCTACTGCTATGAAAGGCACCCTCAGAGAGATTTCCTCCTGCACTTTTCTGATGAATTTTTAGGGTATTTTGCTCTTTACACTTGCATTGAATGGAAACAGATTCTATGGTAAGTCAAGAAAGGCACCAGGAGGACATTGTTACCTAACATGGACAGTATCCTGCTGAGCCTCGGCCACAAATGAGTCCTTTTTGGCTGAGCCCACACAACTGGAGAGAAATTTAGAAATGGACAATGAAGCCTGAAAACAGCTCACAGCCCCCTCTGGGGATAATCCTTCCTCTTTCCTTTCCTTCTGCACCCACATTCTCCACTCTAAGCTGCAAGGAGTTTTAAATGGTCATAGAGCCGAAAACAACTCCCCCAACAGAGACTTCTGTATGGTTGTACAAAGAGCAAAGAACTCTCCCACAAGGACTACTCCTGTTTCTCTTGTGCCCACCTCCCCTCGCGTCTGGAACTGCCAGGTCCCAGCGGTGCCTGCGATGAACTCCGGTGTGCTGAAGATTTTGGTTACAGGCAGAAACTCACAGTGAAGCCCAGTTGCCCAACAAATACTGCAGCTGCTCTGCTGTACACACACACAGCATTGCCATATGACTGTCTTCATGTATGTTATCACCTTCTCATTAAGTAACAGCAGGAGTGGTTTCAGATGGAAAGATTTTGGCTCAAAAGGACTTCCTGTTGCCCCAAAGTGACCCAAACAGATGACATTCCTGGCAGAAAGCGCTGAAGCCCGATGATGAGCTCTCCTTGTTTGATGTGGTCCTTACCACTCACATCAACATTTATATGGACACAAGTGAGAGCAAAGAAATGGCAGTGGTTTGTAGAGACTGCTCTCCCTGGATTTCAGCCACAGAGAAGTGCAGAGATCATCTCTCTATATATCAAAATGCCAGTCTCTTCCCATGTTTTTATTCCCAGTGAAGGAATAACAGAAATGAAGACAGTTGACAACAAATTCCTGTTCAGCTATTTTCTTCATCATAAATTCATACAAGCAGATGTAACAGATAAGAAAAAACAGAAACACATACATGTTCTGATGTGAAGGCAACCAGTCTGGGAATAGCTGCCATTCCTTTTTCTTTAACTTCTGGGAACATCTTGAAACGTGCAATCAACATAGCATACATGTTAGATATGGCACCACCTGGAGTCCACAGTAATACACTGTTACTTTTTCTATTCATTGTAATATCATTTCAGAACAAACAAATCTTGCTATGGGTTTTTTTAACTGTAATGCTAATGTCTCTGCCTCGTGGCAGAAACACAGATTCTTCTTCCTGACGCTTCTCACAGCTGGGCTGTGTAATAACAGGATCTACTACACACAAATAACAACTCACGCAAAAAGCACTACTGCAAAAAGTGACTGGTACTTCCTTTTACCCTCATTCTAGCTACCATCTCTCCTTCAGTTCCCAGTCTTAACTGGGAATGTTAAATGCCATATGCCATCAACACATAATCCTGACTCTATTCCATCTCCTAAGAAGATGCCCCCACAAGGCAACTTCCTAAGGGATTTCCAAGTGCCACCTAATCTGTGCTCGTCCCTCCTAAATTATGGTGGTGTTTCATGCTCAAGCTTTGAGCAAACCCAACCCACCCAGCCACTATCTTCTGGGTAACTGGAGTAGGAGGAGGGAAAAGAAAGGGAAAAGGGTCATTCTAACAAATATTTTTCATTTTAATTGTCCTCTGATGGGAACAAGGAGAAAAGGTTAAATGTCCCTAACACTTGCCTTAAAATCACTGGCATACATTCACTTAAAATAGCCATTTCAAGATGGGTATTTTACCCACTTCAAGATGGGTATCAGATCTACAGCTCTGCAGTGGTCTGGTTTTCCTTTTTGAGATTTTTTACAAACTGAGTCTCTGTGTCTAGAGTGGAGCAATGTTTGGCTTTACATTAATGCTGCATGAGCACTATGGGAATATAATGCAGTACCTGAGGCAGAAGCTGAGAATTTTTACATCTATATGCACACAAACACACACACAGACAGACATGTATACATGAAATCCATGAGGTTTATCCTGTATATATGTGTGTATATGTATATATATATATACACACACACACAGATTGATTATACATCCACATTTATGCACATTTGTTTATATAAAGCAAAGGTTTTAAATAATGGGTTGAAATGCCAGTGAGGTAGAGTTCAACTATTGCAACATTCATCCATCTAAAAATGGAGTGAAGAGCACAAGATATGCACCTCCAGAGGATGGTTCAGCTCATCCTACGGCAGCTGTTTGTGGTAGGTGGGACTTGCCCTGCAGACACATCCCCCACTCTCCCTGGAATATACAGGAGCTGCTGTAACTAGCCCAGGGTAGACACCCAATGCTTGGACAGCCAAAGTGAGATAAAATAAAATCCACCCATTGAGCAGATGAAGGAAGCACTGTTGGATATCTGTGCTGGCAAATTTAACATTGTTTTGACTTTTTTAAGATCTGTTTTAATCTCACTGGAGATATATACTGTTCCACAGCCCTCACAAACTGTGGCCTTCATTTCTAATCAGTATCCTCTGCTCTTGCAGTGAGGCTGCCCTGCCCTGGGCTTTCCCTGACCTCACTGGCCCTCCTGTGAATCCAATGGAAAATGCCAGAAAAGAATGGCATTGCTGGCATATGGGTCAGTACAGACTGGGGTTTTTCTTCCCCTTCCAACTCTCTTGAGAGATATGAACCTATTTCTACACCTCTCTTCAGAAATGACAAAACAAGAAATGGAGAGATTAAGAGGAAATGCTCAGGTACCTGTCCCTAAAAAATGCAGATGGCATACAAGAGCTGCTATTGATAATTTAGGTGACTGAACTAAGTTGAAGTAATTTGGCCTATCTTGTCCAAAGTCATTGGCTCAGTGTCAAAAGAATCAAGACTGAAGTGTCAAGTTTCTTTAATACCAGGCTTTCCTATTAGTATTTATTACTCGGTCATTTAACCTTAAGTTTATTAATAAGCCTGCATTCTGCTTTTAATTTTGTAGTTGTGTTCACATCCACAGTTAATTTCAGGTAACAAAACACACCTAAACAATTTGGAGAAAATAGTCAAGCTTTTATGCTTCACATGTATTGACACTGTATATTTCATTTCAGAAAATGCAGAAAGAAAGAACCTTTTCTTTGCAACAGTAATGTCTTCAGCTAAAGCCATGACAGTTTGAAATGAGAAGACAGCACAGAAATTATTTTGATTATTGCCTAAAAAAGCATAAGCTGCACACTGAGTATTGCTGCCTTAAAAGAGTAAATTAGAAAGATGCACTTTGCACAAACTAGAAATTGCAAACAAAGAAAGAATGAGAGGGGGCAGCCCTGCAAATGCCAGTGCAGGTACATGCCTGCGAGAGAGCCGGTCCCCACGCAGGTTTCAGCTCGATGAAGTGAGCTCTGACACAGCAGCAACACCCTGGCCCCATGCCAGGCAGCACCTTTTGGATCCCCAGCAGGGCTGGCAGTTCATCCTGAGGCACACCCCTTTCCTGGCTCACACCACCTCTACCTGAGTTTGCCAGACTGGGGCAGACCTGGCACATGCACTGAGCCTTTCACCCAGCCTGCTGCCTCCAGGGCTGGCTGGGCAGCATTGCTATTGCTCTTCTAGCACCCTGCAGGTCCCTGACCAGCCCAGTGGGAAGGTGAGGAACTAAGAGCAGCTCTACCGACTCAGGTCAGGGTTGGTAACCAACCACTGCTCAGTTTCCAAAAGCTTTCACTTTGGTCCTGGGCTCGTGATACACACTTAGATACCCAGTGTGATGGAGGCCAAGGTTTTCAGGGGGATCTCTAAGCGCCACAATAAAAGCTGTCAGAGCTTTTAAAGTAAGAACTCATGAAAAAGCAATGTCAATTCTTCTCATCTATTTCTCTACATCTGTGGAAAGGGCCAGAATAAAACTCCCACACTACTTCCCACGTGTGCATTCAGACGTGAGAAGCTGAAGATGAGCCTTGCCTGACCTTCATGGTCTCGGAGAGCTGAATGTCCTAGGCTGTTACCAGTGAGGCCTTTCCTCTACTCAAGAGTGCACTCTTTCCCTCTCCGTTAGGTCAACTAACTTCCCTTCCAGAAAGGCTCCTTCTGCAACAGCTAACAGTTTGGCCTCTTGACAAGCCAAGATATTATACCCAATGTAAATTCTTTCAGTATTTTGCAATTTTGTAAGATAGGCCAAAATTTTTGAGCAATGAAATTACAGAGTCAGAGAAGAGGTGACAAAGAGTATAAATCAAAAGACTAAGTGGAATGAGTAAAAAAATAAAAAAGTCTTAACAATGTTTGTCAATGATTTCTCTACACTAACTTTTTTGCCTTATTGACTTGCCCTGAAGGAACCAGGTTTCTAAGCCTTTAAGCATTCAGATTAACAAGCCACCCAGGTACCCCAGTGAGCAAAACAGGTCAGCTTCACATGGAAAGCTAACAGCATGCTGGCAGGGTCTTACTGATTCCACTAAAACTGCTGGAAGGGATGCTACGTCTTTCCCTGTTTGCTTCGATTTCCCCTGCGGTGGAGAGCTTTGTTGTGTTTCTTCCCTCCATCATTAATATAATAGTCTTTCTATTTTATGTAATCCATAAAAAGTGGGGGCAAAGCAAAACTGCAAGGCAAATGTCTCTTCTCATTATGTTTCCCATGTGCCATTACAGCTGCTTATCATGCAGTGCAATTTGCTCAAACAGACACTTGTAATCACATCCCTGAAATTCAAAAACATGCAATACTTTATCTCAAAGAGGCCACTGGTGTTTACTAGTAAGTGTCCTCTCAAACATGCATATTTAATTATATTTACTCTTTTGCTACAGGGGATGTCATATACCACAATCTGAAAAATAGAGAAAGCTTGAAATGTCATGTACCAGGTGAAAATATCCCATCGCCACAGCCCCCTGGCCAGCCAACCATCTCTCTCATTTTCCTTAGTGTGACATATTCCAAAAGTACAAACACTGGAGCAATTTCATAGGTGAACCTGAAATGTAGTAATGTCCACATTTAATGCTTTTGTCTACAACACTAACACATCTTTTTCCAATATTACATTACATTAGAGCCACAATATACTCTATCTTATACTGGGTAGAGTTCTGTTTCACAATACTTTCCAGTCTTCCTTCTGATTTGACATCAAATGTCTAGAAGGAGAAATGCAGAGAGCGCTTGAGAACGCATTTTCACCCACTTGAGTGAAAAAACTCTTGCCCACCTCTTCCAGGTTCAAGACTTTGCCCTTTGTCCAAGAGATGCTGGGCAGAGGCAGCCCTTCGCCTTGCACAAACCCGTGTGCATGTCTAGAGGCACATGTCAGCAGTTCTATTCATAACAACCAGACAGTGTGTGAAGCTAGGCAAGTACACAAAAATGCTTCCAAATCCCAAAGTGAAAAAAATCCCCACACTTTAAATTCTGCATCTCTTTCTTACAGAAAGCAATGGGTTTGCCTGCTCTGGGTATGGATTGTACATAACCCTTCTACATGAATGCAAGAGTTCACTCAGCACACCTTTCATCTTACATATTTATGCATGCAAAATGCTAATCTGTATGTATTTTCTGTGTGCTTTTGGGAGGTAGCAAAACCAGTATCATATCACAATGGTGAAATTTTATAAACGACAGCCTACAGAACAACATTAAAAATCTTTCTGTAAACAACTGCTGCAACCATTTAAAAAGCAGATAATTTTTTCCCCAGCAATTGTAACATAGAATTATTCTTTCACTCAGATACAGCAACTAGTATTTTAGAGTATAACTGTGAAATTATATTAAATATCTGTATATTGAATAAAAAATCTTCTACTTACATATTAGTATTTGCTGCTGATGTCAGCCAGTCTGCCGCCAATCCAACCATGTCCAATCCAGTTGAAAGTTGATTAAAATATCTAGGGTGTCCTGCATAAGATGGAAAATGTTATCAAAAGGCTGATGACTCTGAATGAAACTATTCAGTGCTGAACAGTATATTTACCTCCATATTTCTATAGAGAAGGAAGTGCTTTCAAGGTATGAAACAAAGGAAACAGCAGTAAATACATTTCTAGAAAAAGGCAGGATAATTTCCCTTCTTTCTCACTTTAAACACAGTAAAATCAGAGTAATTACACTCAACGCAGAATAATGAATTCCAACATTCCCTATTATCCTTTCAATATGCCTTGAAAATTAGCACATTGCTGCCTCACAAAAATAGCTGTTTGCTCCCGTTAGTGTGTCACATGTTGTCACTGGATATGGTTTTGCCTGACTAGGTTTGAAAGGCACGCATGAGACACCATCTGAAAAGCTTGCCAGGACATATAACATCAGTGATGAATGGCTAATGATTGTAATGGACAGGGTGAAATGAGAAAATGGAGTATTTTGGTGATTGCTTTGCACATGACTCAATAGCTGATGATTGTACGAAGATGGCAGGGAAGGTGGTGGTCCTTGTCATTTCTTCACTGTCAGAGTGCAATTACAAATAGCCTGGCTACTTGCAATTGTGATTTTAATCAAACACCATGAAAACCAGCACTGCTACCCCAGCAGAATGATGCACAGAACTATATTCAGTGAGCTGACAGTCTATTTACTCGGTTAATCTAATTGGCTCCTGTTTTTTTTCTAAAATCCTCCTAGAGATTTTCCTTAAAAGTGTGCCTAGAGCCGTTAAACACAGGAAGCATTAAAATTCCATTTTTACTAGTTACTTCCCGCAAGCTCCTGATAAGAGGCATAATTACTGGTACAAATTATGGATGGCCCACAATTACTTAAATGCCATCCAACTCAAAGGAAGGCAGCCTCTGCTTGGAAAACACCTGTCCTGACCCTTTAGACGATGTACTGTTACTGCCATCAGAGAAAACAAAAGATAGAGCAAGATGATTGAGGAAATGCAGACCCAGCACTGAGAGAAAACTTATCTTTGGTCTCCTGTGGCCTCTTATCAGGCGTGGACACATGGCTGGCAGAGCAGCATGGGGAATTGCTCCCCAGCTCCCACCCTGCAGCACACAAAGGCAGAGTAATCAAGCCGAGAAGGCAGACCAGAGCTGAGGATACGGGGCAGGGGACACACGTGCAAATTCCACCTGCCTATGCCCTTAACCTGAAACCAGCTCCGTGCTACAGTCATTCAGCCTGATCGCATTTTGCACGGAGCTCCCCCCTCTCACTGACAGGAACTGCCACCTTCCCCTGGTCTGTGCTGGCAAAGACAGGCAGCCAAAGCCCCTGAGCACCGAGGAATTATGCTCAGATCCAGCAGAATGAACTGGATCTCGCATCCTGCTCTTCACTCTGGAGTGGGGCTGGTGGACCTAAGACACACATGCACACCATCACCACCACCACAGCCTCAGCCATCCTGCTCCAGAGCCTCTGCCTGCAGAGAACTGCACCTCCCCTGATAGAGGGATTTTGAAAGAGATTTCCGTATTTATAGCTTAGGTTCCATATCACAGCTGGATGCCAAATTTCACCTGAAAGCAACAGAAAATTAGGAGCTAAAAGCCTTCAGTGGCTCTGGGCTACAGTAAGGCTCAAAGGAGGTTACAAAAACCCCTGTTTTGGAAATAAACCCACTGGAAAGCTGGGGAATAGCAGAATCTGTATCTGCAGCTGCAGTGTCTCAGCGGTTCTCTGTAGCCCCCTACTCAGCCCCAGGCGACAGCCCTGTTGTTACTGCTTGTTTCTTCAAGCAAACCTCCCAGCACACCCCCTGCTTTGGGAGCCGCCGTAGGAACAGGGCTGGGCCCACGCGGGGGTCGGGCAGCCATACCCTGGAGCGAGCGAGGTGGAGGGAGCGGCGCTGCATGGAGACACGTCAGGACAGAGAGAGCAGCAGCTGCTGCTGCTGGGAGAGCCCCCAGCACCCCAACCTGTGACACAGCCTCCTTCACTCCATGCCCTTCCCTTCTGCAGCACGGCTATACCACGGAAGGGCAGGGAAAGTACTGCCCCAGCCTGACCCCTGCCCCAGCTGCAGGGGTTTGGCTGTCCATGCGACACCTAGTCTCTTCCCTTGGCTAGATGGCCGTGGAAAACTGAGGCTTGTTTAAAATACAGGCTCCACTGGCCAGGTAAGAAGAGTTTATGAGAGGTGCTCAAAAATCTCTACCTGGGTGCCTCTGTCTGAAATACACATGCTTTGTCAAAGTTGTTCCTGAACAAAGAGGCACTGGAAAAAAGACTGACAGGGTAAAGAACTGGGCGAGAGGTGAAAACAGGAGATCATTACTTAACAGTTTGTTTAGCATTACACAGTGTATTCACAGACACTCCATAATAACTCCGGAGATGATGGCCAAGAACCAGGGCCAAGGCACAGGGACACCCGTGGCCTGGCTTTCCCCACTGAGGGCGTGCCTCTGCCCCACACACCCTCTCAAACACACTCCCACCTGCACCGGTTTGAGGCACACGCGTGCCCAGCATGAACCCACGGCCTCCACAGCCCGCACAGGGAAGCGATGAGGAGGGCTGGGCACGGCCAGACAGCACGGATGAAGGCACGGCTGGCAGCACTGAGTCTGGCCGTGCTTGCAGCTTCACTGCGTGCATGGCCGGCATCAGGGACTGCCAGGGAGCCAGGCTGGGTCAGAATCGGCTCCTCCAGCCCTTCCTGGAGTTTCCAAGCCATTTTAAAACGTTTGTATTTCAATTCCCCTGTTCATTTTCAATTGTACAGTGCACAGTAACTGAATTTCACACCCATCTTTCCCTGCATTCACAGTCACTGCCTTTTACATCCTCTCAGCAAGAATTCCGTCTCTGCTGGGAAGGGGTCAGAAAATGTGGCTTCCCCGGGCACCCCAGTGAGCCGTGGCATGCAGGCCACACCTGGGAGCAACCCACACCTGCCCCTCAGCCGAAAAATCAGCCATCTGCCTCGTCGAATCCCTGGACCTGGGTATCCAGCTGTGAGGCTAATCTATGCAATACAATTTATTTTTCAATCAGCCTCCCGGGCCCCTGCAGCCAAACGCTGCCCTGGAGGAGCCGTGTCCGAGGGGCTTCTGTGGCAGGAGTGGAGGCAGATGCTGCCTCCAGAAACGTCACCATGCTGTCCTTCCTCTGAGGGCAATTCCAGTGTTTTACTCCGAAGCACACGCCGAAGAGCTCCAGGTGTAAACCCCATGCATTTCGTGAACCCTCTCCCAGGCTGAGGCTGTCACCCCAGCGTGCTGAGGAGCAGCAGCAGCCAAGCGAGGCAGCTCTGCACCCCCTGGGCTGAATCGTGCCATGCCACCACATTCTACAAAACCCCCCAGCAGCCGTTTTCAGACTCCAAAAACATTACTTTCATTAAAACAAATTTTAAAATGCTGAGATGAGAAAGCCTCCGATATTTATGGAGAGGAAGAGAAATGGTAACGTTGTTTTAAAGGGTCTTTTTTGGATGCACAAAATTAAATAGGTCTGTTATGTGAAAACAGTCTCTAAAAAAAACGATTAATGAAAATCACCTAAGAAACCCTGTTTTTTGAATTCCCAGAATCACAGATCCCACATTCTACATCATTCTGTGCAAACACGTTTCCTATGCCCTATCCAGACACATCACATAGATCACTGGACTGATCGACTTTGTTCCTGTGGATACAATTTACCTAACTATTTAATCCAATATTTTACAAACATCTTCACAGCACCCGACCCATGCATCAAAACATGCAGATGGTCATTTCCACCCCTAAACGAGGAGGATTACACAGATCCCTCACAGTCTTTACTGGGATCGGTCTGTTCTGTTCTGTTCTCAAAACCTGCGGTTTTTTTGTTTTCCACTCAACCTCTACTCACAAACCAGCCTTTTGTCTCTTTCAGTAATCGCTTCGCATTTATTTTTAAGCAATTTCTCAGTAATTCAAATTCCCACTAAGAGCTCCCCGGACTCCCTATTATTTCCCAGTGACAGCCGTAATTGCGGCTCCGCTTTCCGCCTTCTCCGCCGCAGTTTATTTAAGGTGGCCCCGGTGCGGAGTCGGGCGCTCCCCCACGCCTAGGCGAGCCCCATGCTGCCTTCCCTCCACGGAGCCCGCAGAGGGGCACGACTAACGGGGAATCCCAGGCAGGCAGGAGTCAACCCACCCCTGCTTTCCGCAGTGAAAAACAACAAATGGCGGTTAAAACGAATCGGACTTTGGTTTTATTGCTTGAGACTAAAGTTGAAACAAGATCTCCAATATTTCTGTGTACGGTTCTGCTAAATTCTCCCGTTTTTATTTTATGTCCTGCAGGCGAAGTGAGAGACACGGCAAATGGCCGCTCAGAGCCCACATTTACAGGCCGTTTACTGCGATTTCGGCTGTTAGATGTGCTTGTCCCTGCTGTCCCCCGTGCAGGGACTCCCCTCTGCCCCGCTCCCGGCTGCCCCGAGCTCCGCGCCCGCCGCACCCCGCTCTGCAAGGAGCAAGAGGCCATCGCCGGGGCATCACACGTGAAATGGATGAAAAGGAACGGCAGAAAGTGATGAAGGTGGTGCGAAGTCTGCTCAGTGGCACACTCGGAACTCGGACGCACAGACGCATTAATTTTAAATCGGAAAGGGTGGGCGAGGCTGCACTGACAGCTACAGAGATGGAGCTGCTGGAGTGTTTTATCATTTTGGAAGACGATTTCTGTCTCTGCTAGAAATTGCTTGGAGCTGACAAAATACAGTTGCTGCTTCAATCTTTAACGCTTCAAGCTAAATTGAAATGACACCTTTAATCAATGAATGAGACCATACAGGGTAGAAAATGAGCATTGCTATTACCTGTTTTAATTGCATACTTCAGAGTTGTTCTGCAGTTCAATAAAATTTCTTCCAAGGTCTGTGGCTGGTCTGCCAGTTCCCAGTTATATTCCTGGAGCAGCTCATTTGGGTAATGGAAATCAATAACTTTTGTTGATCTATCAAAACTTTTCACCACATACTGAAGTAAAATGTCCACAACGTCTTGTAGGAAAGACATAGTAGTTATTTCTCCATTGCATGTCGGCAGAAGATCTGGGAATGGAGAAATTTAAAAGTTAACTTCGTTTTATGACCACATGCATAGATTTTGGACAAAGCCTTCTCCCATTTATGTTTACGAAATCTTTACACTGTGCTCAATAAAAATAGGTTTTGTTTTCATTTAATAAGCAAATTGGCAAGGTTGTATTTCGAGGAATGTTCTGAGAGATAACACGATTTAATAGCCTATCTAAATTGGCCAATTCTGTCCACAGTATATTCAGACCAATTTTTAAGACTATTTCAGACCAATTTTTAAGACAGTGAGAGCAGGCAAACAAGAAAAGAGGGAAAACGAATCTCGGGAGAAATAAAGATTGAGCAACAAATGCTACAAGCAGCACCCGAAAAACTGTCATTTGCCTTGCAATAAAGTATCTCCGTGGTGACTCTCCTATGCAAGTGACTTGTTGATAATTTAATGCCTTTTTCTGAGGCAATGCTGCACGGGCTCTCGGTGTACACAAAGCTTTTGTTTAAGAGCGATGGCTCAGCTAGACTGTAGTGGAAGACACTAATTTGGGGTCCCGGGCTGCCGAGCAAACGGTAGAGTTCCTGGCCAGCGCCTGTCGGCAGAGAGCTGGGCTCTACCCACTAGTGGAGACGCTACCTCCAAGGTCAGAAGAGATGAAGTGCAAAAATATCTCGAATTAAAGCAAATGATTAAGAGAGTGCTCCATCTCCCTCCTCCCCTCCAACCTCAATTACATCTCAGGGTCTTCAATGAGAAGGTCGCTGCTGTCAGTGCTCCTTAGAAAGAGCAAGCTGCAGGCTCCAGCACGCGGGATTTTACTCCTTTGGGTTTTTATTTTCGGGATTTTTTGTCTTTTGAGTGATTTTTCGCGGATTTCAGAAATGCCTGGCGGGGGCCGGGACTGAGGGCGCAGAGCTCCGCCGCGCACTGCCAGGCCCCCCACACCTCCGCGCAACGCGGGCGGAGGCGATTTCCCGACCGAACCGCTGTTTCTTTTTCTTGTTAGTTTTAGAGAAGCAGCGTGCCCCGAGAGCGCCGTTACCTGTTGAGTGCAGAAAGGCGTAATTCACGTCCGCTTTTTGGCAACCGCAGGGTTTTTTGTCGCAGGTACAGGTCGGCCTCGGCTCCGCTACCCCCGGGGCTGCTGCCCTGGCGCCGGTTTCCACGGGCTTCTCGGCATCTCCGTAGAGCAGGGCTTGACAGCGACACGGACACACGGCCTCATTACCGGGACATCGACCCTCGTCCCCCGCCCCCCTGGCCCGGGGCAGGTCCCGCGGCGCTCCGCGGGCGCGCAGCCGCGCCCCCGCCGCGGGCTACCGGGGCCTCCCTGCCCTTACCGCAGAGTTTGTTTCCGATCCCTCCCGTGAACTTCTGGGCAACCTGACACCAAGCTCTTGCTGTAAGAGAAAATCGAGCGGACGGTCCGTGGGGACGGGCGTGGGCTGGAGGCGTCTCGCCCGACCGCCGGCCCCCTTCCCCAGGACCCCCCTGCCCCGCAGAGCCCCGGGCTCGAGTCGCCGTCGGTCCCCGCCGCCCGCACTGCTTCGTCCCGCCGGTCGAGCTGCCACAAAGCGGGCACCGGCAACCGGGCAGCACTGTCACGGCGGCTCCGTCGGACCGGTCCCGCCCGGCCGCTCGGCGTCCCCCTACCTGTACCGGGGGTCTCGGCGGCCGCGGAGCCCTCCTCGGCTCCGAAGGGCCAGAAGCCGGAGCCAGGGCTTGCCATGGCGGAGGCGAACCGGCGGGGCGGGCGAGGAGCGACGAGCTGCAGCCCAGGCGGCCTGAGCGAGTGTGCGTGAGTGTGAGTGTGCGGGTGTGTAAGTGCGCGCGGCTGCGCCAGGCGGCGGCAGGCGAAGGGGCGGGAGCGCCCCGGGCACGCGTGGGTGGGAGCGTCTCCCGTGGGCGCCCCCGGGGCGCGCTCCACCGAGCTGCCGCGGCCGCGCCCCGCAGGCGCTGCTGCCCGGGACGGGGCGGGCGGCTCCACGAGAAGAGGTGCCCGCTGAGGCTGCCAGCGGCGGCGGCGTCGGCTTTTTTAAGGGGTGTCCGCACCCTGCAGCGGAGGATCGAGGGGCGGCGGTGGGAGGACGATAGCGCTCGGGGTAGACCCGAGCTATAGGTGCTGCAGCTGCCTTGGGGGGCGAAGGCGAGCGAGGTGGCCTGTGCTGTCTTCACCCTACTGACGGTCCATGCGGCCGCAGCTCGGCGGGCCGGGAGGAGAGGGCCGAGCCGCCCGGTGCCGCCGAGCGCTGAGCGGAGTGGAATGGTAGTTTTCCAAGTTTTGGCGTGGGCGGCCGCCGTGGTCTAGCCTGGTACCTCGAGGGGAAGATTGGGACTACAGGGAAGTATCCTCAGTCCTGTAAGATGCAAAGCGAAGGGAAATCTCCCCCACCACACCTCCCACTTTTGCACCGGGGCAACCCCCCACGTGCGAGCAGGACACTCCTGAGCGGCGGCGCCGAGGCCGGGACAGCCCGGGGTGGGGAAGAGCCAGCCCGCGAGCCCCCGCCGTCCCATCGGCCCGGCCCACAGCCACCGGCGGGCGCCGCGTCGGGCCGGGCCGCCGCGGAGAAGGCGCTGGTGGAGGGGCCCGCACGGGGCTGGGCTCCCGCTGTCCCTCCTGCTCCCGTGCAGGCAGGGGGGTTCTGGCTCTTACGGACGTGCGGGAGGAGTCTTGCGCGACACCGCGGCTGCCCCCGCGTGCCCCTGGAGCCCCGGGGCGCTCCCGGGGGCTTCCCGCAACACTCCGAATTGGGGACCGTGGTGGAACCGCCATCCTCTCTCCAGCTCCGAGGAGGCAGAAGGACCGGAGGCCAGAAAGGAAGAGCACGAAAACAACTGTTCCCATTCCCTTCACGATACGGTTTCTGAAGGCAACCAAACCTCCCTTTTCCACCCAGCCGGGTCTCCGCAGGAGCCTTTCCCTGCCGCGGTTGCCTCTCCTCCGGCACAGGAGAGATTTCAAGCCCTGTCCTTGGATGGAGGCAGGCGGGACCAGCCCAGGTCAGGATGTGGCTCTGCCGAGAGCGCCGGTCACACAAGGCCCCCGCGCTCCTCGCAGCCAGGCCCCGCGGCACCTCTGCTTCTCTGTGGGCAGGCACCCGCATGGGCACGAGGAGTGTTCCGCCATGAGACCTCACAGAAACGTCTCAATTCTTTAAAACACTGCCGTGGTGGGAAAGCAAAAGAAAACCTATCCAGGCATCTCTTCGTGTGAAATTACAGTCTGTTCTAGTTGCCGCATCACACTGGCTTGCACGTAGACAATAACTCCATCTTTCCACGGCCAGAGGCTGCTGTGAGCCCTTCTCTGCCTTGCTCACTCATGCCCCAGTCCACAGTGTTTTGTCGGTTCTGGGTGTAATTCAGACACAACCAGCCGTATCACTGCTTTGTACATTTTTATTTATGTTACCGTTTTAATAATACATGACAAAGCAACTTGAAAACAGATTTCAAAATTTTAACAATTTATAGCAAATTTTACATTGCGGCACATTCTAATCGGGTGCACAGCCTTGTAACTAGTTACAGAGCAGGAAGCAATGGTTATCTGTCTCTGGGGAAAAGGCCAAATGTGCATGGGGAGAGGACAAAAGCCAGCCCCTGTGGCTGACTGCTGCCGCCAGTTGTCACATTTAGCAGAGCTGAGGAACGGAGTAGGATCAGGCCTTTATGCTGGCATCATGAAATTTGCCTTCTCTTGCTTTGCAGCTGGGAACGTGCAATTATGAATCCTGAAAGGAAGTGCTGCAATTATCTGCGTGGTTTATGTGAAATAAGGTCTTTTGAATAAGGAATCGGGGGAAATTTGAACACTGTGGCTATTGCTTTTATTTTCATTTAATTTCTAGTGGAACTGATTAAGAATGATCATTACATTTCAGCAGCAATCAACCAGAGAGTGTATTTCTATTCCTTTCTTGGTACTCCAGAGACTGAGATTCCTAAAAATCTAATGCAAATGAGAACAAAGCAAACATGACTTAAAAGTTCATCACTTAGTCACAAAGCTCAGAGGCAGAGGAGAGGGCTGGATATACTTCCCACAAATGGACATCTCCAACATAAAGATTATACACACAATATTGACCTTTAAAACTGGCTACTAGCTTTACAGTAAAGTCAATAATGAAATAAACTGCCATAGTATGCTACCTAATTAATCGTATATGTTAATTTTCATTAGAGGGACACTTGCCACAAACAGGTCATCCCAAAATTTAGGCAATGTAAACTAAAATAAGCAGAAATTCCCCCATGGTGCTCTTGTAATTTTTTTTTCCTGCAAAACAATTTATTAGAAACAATAATTAAGGTTTTCTGAAGGTGCATATGGGAATTTGAAAGCTTAACTAGGGAACTATAAAGAAAATTATTATTTTGATTGGATGAAACTGATAAAAAAATGCACTGAGGAAAGTAAACTATATTTAAGCTGTTTAATGTCTAATAATTTTAGGATGTAGCAGTGGTACACAAAAGAAAGCTGATTTTTTTATATTAGGGAAGAATATGGTATGTGACTGACAGTGTCCCTTTGCAACGGTGTTGGGCTGTAAACCACAGTAATTCATATTCACATGAACACACACATAAACTTGAAACATTGAAGATTAAAAAAAAAAAAAGGAAACACATGGTATAAAATGATAAAAAAAATTATGCTAATAAAAGCCAAATGGCAGCAGGAACAGCAGCAGCAGCTAGAACTGCTGGATAAGGCGCCGGCGCTGTGAGGTCTTCCGCAGCAGTCGTCTGTAGTCATAGGGATTATCTTCGGCTTTACTCTCTTCCAGGGGTCTTTCTGCAACCCTCGACCTAGGGATTAAGCACAGAAGTGTTTTAGAAATTAAAGTCAAAACATTTACCTTGGCAAACACTCCTAATCGACTGCTTAACCTCCACCCTTGTGGGGGAAAAATAAAAGGAGAAAGAAAAAAAATCAGCTGACTTTGATAGGCCTCTTCCTGTGCTGCACAAAACAGGCACCTTGGAACAAACACATTATATGCTAGAAGCGGATGAACACAGAAGAACAACATGTTCTTCTATGAAGGGGACATAATAAAAGGACATAAAAATGTTGAGAGCATGGGGATGCTTTGCAGTAGCATTTGCCTGATGGTTACTGCACCAGATTTTTAGCTGGCATAAATTTGTTTGCTCTGTATTTAACCTGCTTGTGGAGCTCACTGTAAGTGTTCATCTTATTTTATTTTATTTTCAGATGGCAAGATATATTTTGGATACCACCTCTGACAGACTGGAATGGTGATGGGGCATCAGCTGTTACCATGGAGCAAGATTAAAAATAAAACACAGTTATTTAAAAAGTAAATTACTCTAAAATAATTACAAAAATGTGTAGTGTTCTACATGAAAGGTGCCCCCACCACTGGTCCTACACCAATCTCAAAGGTAAACTGCCAAATAAAAAATACTCAGTGCTTCACTTCTGTAGATTGAAATGGCTGTACAGACATTATATCCTGGTGACCCTATTCAAGAGATACTGAAGTGCAGAAATGTTTATTAATTGCATTCATCTGCCCTCTAAGGTAACTGTAAATTTAAAAGTTACACATACTTTGTTTCACTATGGCTACTTAGGCTGCAATCAGAGCAGCACACAGTAAAGGGTAAGAAATTCCTTTTAGTAAGCTCAGCAGCAAAACTTTCATTCACCTCAACCAGACCTCAGGGTGACAGATTTGGTGTAATTAACCACCTTAGAAATCCAACATTTTCTAATGGTTGTAAACTATATGGTAATTCCCTGATATTATTTCTTTTAATTACATATCTTCACAACACTTTCTTGAAACTAATTTAGATCCAATGTGAAAAAGAGGCCAGAAATGAAAGACGTAAGGGGCACAAAACATTCTACATTCTAAGTGTTCTATGAACATTTTCTCTATTACTACAGATACATTTTTAAATTCAATGCTCATCCCAGGACTTTGACCTAGATAGTTTTCCAAGCTTTTCTTACATTTAGGAACATGCAAGGAGATACAATTATATTAAGATACATAGATGTGTGTTTGCATGTGCAGTGTGTGTGGGTGCATTGGCAAGAGTCAGAATTCCTTAGCCTGGCAGTGGTCACCCTCTATGAAGTCTGTGGGAAGACAGGAGGTCGAGCCAACCCTCCCTTTGGGGTTTTTTCTCCTGGCTGCCCATCCTGGCGAGGTGCACGCAGGCTACAGACACCTGTGCTGCTACAGGACAGCAGGAGAAGGAGGCAGTCAAGCTGGAGTCTTACCTGCAGAAAACATGCAGAAAGTCTGGTGCACATCTGCCCTTTTTAAAACCTAACTAATCAGAAATACAG
Source organism: Callaeas wilsoni (assembly GCA_013398955.1). Taxonomy (NCBI): domain Eukaryota; kingdom Metazoa; phylum Chordata; class Aves; order Passeriformes; family Callaeidae; genus Callaeas; species Callaeas wilsoni. The sequence goes on from VWPU01015930.1 coordinate 94,772, forward strand.
CTTTTAGGTTCTGCTTCAGTTTAATTTTATTTTAGATCAGAGATGCAGAATGTCTGTCCATCTGGCCCTTGGGAAACCAAAAACTGGCAGGTAGGCTGAACACCAATCACACTGCCATTTATCCCTCCTGCATGGGGAATATTTCAGATATTCCCATTTTAAGATGGGAAATTTTAGCTATATGTTTTACAGGATAATTTGGCAAAATTCCACATCTAAAATAATAGATTTATGTGTAACTTGAAAGAGCATTTCTTTTCTTTTTATTAATCTTTTGAATATTTCAACAAGGATAATATTTCTCTTTTCCTATTAGTACTTTGTATGAATTACCGCTCAGTAGCTCGTAAAATGGAAGTCCTGCGCTCAATTGGATGTCTCTTCCTTCTTGTGGTAGTACTGCTGTCCTTGGAGGTGGAGTCACTAGATGAAATTTCTTGGTAGTAGATATCTAAATCTAGCACTTTGCTCAGACTGTCAATAAATAAGAACACTAAGTTAACAGTTTCACTTTTCAATATTATTTTCAACATACAAACCCACGGCAACCAAACATCATTATTAGTTCTGTTTATGTGCTGAGGATCTAAGGAAAAATATATATAGGCACAAAAAATCAGTCTCTGAAGTGTGACTGCTGTACAATGTAGATATTGAGAATTTTGAAATCTTAAATACTTTTATATATTCATAAAGGAGACACAGATGACTGAAATTGTTTGGGTTTGCCATTAGACTCAGCGGAGAGGCATTTTTATGGTATAATTCATCTGGTCTATTTTAGATATCTCTTTGCGCAAGAGATGAATCATTTTCCTAAATATGATTATTTTTTTTCTCTCAGTCCAAGAAGAGAGTCTAAAGCAACTAGTTCAGATATGGGTGTCAATAATGCAGGTATCTCATATTTTGTTAGGTGAGTGCTATCCAGGGTATTTTACATACAGAAAAAAATCAATCCCCACATCCATTTTAGAATGGCTAAGAAAAGAAATAATATCCTAAAAAGAAACTGAGTAGAGAAGTTCAGAATTCAATCCTCACATTGTTAGAAACAGAAGTAATTAATTGATTTTACTTGCTATATTCCACTAACACAGAGTCAGCACACGAAAGAAGATGCAGTCAGAGAACTGGTTAACTAGATTTAAGATGAGTGAAACCTAACTAAGGCCAATGAGAGAAAACACTATGTTTTGGTGTAAACACTAGGTTTTGGTGTCTTAGTTGTTTTTTTTTTTTCCCCTAGACTGGAGTCAATAGGTGTGAAATTTTTTTAGGATCCAAATGACATGAAAAAAAAAGCTGAAAGAGACCAAACATGGGGGACATGGACATAAGGTTAATCCTTTAAGCTATGGCATAATCAAGTACAATTTAAACTGTGGTTGAATGAATCTCAGTGCTGTAAGCACATTTTATATAGATGTAATGTCATGCAACATCCTTTAAGATAAATATTTTAGCTGTCGAGTTTGTATTCTGCAACCTCAGCCAAGGATAGTGCAGAGAGCCCTTTCATCTGGCATCTATGAGCAGGCTGCCATTGCACACATGGTGCCACAGCAGTGCCACTGAGGGGGCAGCAGAAAAGCCTCAGCGTAGAAACACAAATGAAATACAGCTATGATGTATGGCAGGAGCTGTGAACCAGGTCTGCAGCACATGTAAGGATCTTAGATATAGAAGGGCAGAATATACCTTCATATGCTTCATTCTTTTCTGCAGAAATCCATCAAAAGAGGTTAGTTACACTGTGAAGAAAACACTTTTGGTTCAAAATTCAAGGGCTACTCTCTTTAGCTGTTATTCATAGTTATTGTTTTAATTTTTTATTATCTATTTCCAGACACTCCTATAATTTTAGGAGAAAATTCTGACAGTCTTTGTGTTTTTGCTGGCAAAAAAAACCTGGTTGCCCATTTGCTTTGACTAGAATTTTAAGCACCTTCAATTATTTTCTGTGTCAGAACTATCTTTGATGTGGACCTTATCTTAACTTACTATAATGCTTGTGTTACCATGGTAAAGGACCATATTTTAGGAAAATGGAATGACTGAATTCTGTAATGGATTTTTGTCAATGAAAATTGCATATTTTAACTTTGTATACATGTCCCCCTGTGAATCACCAAATTACCATTCTTTTTTCAATGCTTTATTCTCCTGGTTGAAGTACTGCTAAAAACTATTCTAGAGTACTGGAATGACAATAGTGAGATAATGGAAAAAATTACCTTTCTTTTCTTGGTTTCCGCTTTTCATCTTGTATTGATTTCTAAGAAAATAAAAAGTAATTAAAAATACTAAAAGGAAAGCTTATGCAAACGTACAATTCATCAGCATTAGGTAGGAGAGTGTTGTATATTTTTCATTAAAAAAAAGATAGAGAATGAGCAAGTGTCCCAGAAAAATCTCTTTCCAGAACCCTTGAGACCGAGAATGAGATTAGCATTGTTGCTCCCAAATTTGTTCCCATACTGTGAAAAAAAAGCCAAAGTAATGATGATCAGAATAGGAAAAGGATATCTAAAACTTTCAAATAGCTATAGCTGTTTTAATGAAGTTGACAACACTATCTCACTGAGGCAAATTTATTGTGATGCCATGAGAATTTCCATGAATAGAAGCAATGCAGTGGGAGGAGGCATAATCCTATTCTCATTAATGCCAATGTAGCCTTCACACAGGTTTTAGTAGAATATAATGGACAAAGGCTTCATTTAAATACAGTATACTAGGTGACAAAAGAACCTTTAGGATACAAGATTTCTAAAAATGCAGAGGAGAGAAGATTCATAGGGAATGTGAATAATTTCTTATCTCTAATAGCGTTCTATCCCTACAGCCAAAACAATGCTATGTTGCAGCACATAACACATCACACTTCAAAGGCAGTATTTTTAAGTGCAGATCGTGGTCTTAATTGTGTTTCTTGCAAATAAGTGAAAATGTATTAGAATTATGGGACTGTAAAGTCACTGAGAATCAGAAATCCTTATGGACTTCAGTATGCAGGCAAATGAACATGACATATAATTCCAAAATGATAGGCTGATTTAAAGTAATATGCCCCAATATAGAATTCTAGTGCCTTATATGAACAATGGGCTATTGTCAGGCTTCATTTATGCCTGTATACCCCTTCAGGTCATTTGATATGCAAGGAGATGTGTGAGAATGTAAGGTGTCTAATTAATGTCTGTAGCATGATGTGAGAGAAATATCTCATTTTACAGAAGATAGAGAAAATTTTTTAAGAATGCACTCGTATTGTGTTTCTTCACTTTCATATGATCTGGGCTTGATAATAATCTGTGAATGCCTGAAGGTCACAGAGATTTTTAATAAGGTAGAAAATCCGCAATAGCTGGGAAAGCTGACTGCCCTCTAAAGCTGACTTCCATCTAAAGTTAGAGCTTAATGACGTACCCAACATCTAAGAATTTAAGAACTAGTAGGTCTCCTTTGTAAGCTTCAGTGTATAGATACTTATGTTGAACCTTTCCCTGACCAGTGAACTTCATGTCAGGAAGACAGGTTTCTCTTTTTCACACCTTCTTGAAAATACAAGTCACTGAAGGTAATATTGATTAATATCTTGAAAAGCTGCTGCTAAAAAATTGATTAAAAATTTCCTGGCATTGCTGCAGTTTTTGTTTGCACTGATGTCATGGCTGTTTTCTGATATGGAGCTGGCCATGTAACAAATTAGTTCTCAGAAAATACTATGTTCCTGACTTTATAGTCTTAGTTTTCTAAATAGGCATTTACTTCAGAATTACCCTTCTCCTCAGAAATTTCCTAATACAGATTCTGTGTCATCTGCCGCTCATTTCAGTCCTTTATCTCACGAATCTTGCTTTCATAAAACAAATTCTATTCTTACATGCAAATTTATTTTTAAGGATGTAATTTCTTTTCAGAATATCACCGTTCCAAAGCTGTGCTATTTCAAAGCTCCAGAATAAAACATAGCTGTATTTGTCTTGTTTTGGTATGCCAGACACAACTGTCCCTACAGGCCCTGGTGACACCTTCTGTTGAAAGGAGAAGCAATTGCTACGGTTAGTTTATTAGCTGGGTTCTCACCGGCTGTTAAAATAGGTCACTAAGATACAGGCACCTCGAGCAAATCAGTTTAATTGCTTTTTTTGTTGGAAGTGCTTTCTGAGCTGCTTTTACATTTTCACTCTTTCTGCTTACTTTCTTGCCTTTTTTCCAATCATTAAGGGCACTGAAGTCAAGAGGGGAAAGCAGCACTCGGTATCTGAACTTGGACCAAGGGCTATATATAGAGACACTCAAATCCATTAGTCTCCTGAGCTGTTGGTATTTGCCAATGCCTTCATAATCACGATCTGACACATTTGTAAAGGAAGTTACAGTGTGCATACTAATACAACTTAGTTTAGTATTTGCTCTCTCTGCAAGATCAAGCACTAATTTAGATGCTCAAAATAGCTCCAAACAAACCTGTGCCTCTCCTGGTTCTCTCCTGTGACTTACAAAGAAACTATAGAGAAGGGGCACTTGATTTGGGTATTGAAAATGCAAATGCTGCTTACGCATATAACAAAAGTAGGTATGTTTAGGTACAGAAGCGAATACTGGTCTGACATAGCTCCCCAGTCTGGGTAACTCTTACTTCAATTTCAAGTCTCGTTTGAGATGTGAAGTTTGTGGCCTGCCTCCTTTCAGCAGGACACAGGTTTTATGCTGCATTAGGAAAGAATAATGGGAATTGGGCAATTAGAAAGGTAGTTTAGGTGGGAATTAAATTATCTGACAGTTTTAGCCCACAAAAGCTTCCTAGACTCACATGTATTAGAGTGTAGTAGGTGGAATCTTCTGGATTATTTAATGTCTTGGGCTTCCGTGGCCTTCTGGGGGGTCTCTGCATTGGGCGAGAGTCTTCTACTTTGGCCACAACTGTAAAAAAGCAGAAGATAGCAATGCTTATTTCTTCACAGAACTAGAGCCTTTTGGAAAAACGGGAGAATTTCACCAAAGACAGAAAAAATTCCACACAGATACTTTTATTGCTTGCAGTAATTCAAGTAAGCAACTGGTTTGGACATTTTCATCAGCAGAGAATGGGTTTATCCATTTGACTCCTGACTGCCCACAGGGACAAACGCCACATAACGAATGCCAGGCTGGAACAGCCCGAAGGTCTGCCTGGCACAGGCCTCTCCTTCTGAAAAGGGCTGGTGCTCCACATTCAGAAAAGGGCTCTGAAGGGTAATGGCTACCGTGAAGCCACTGCCTCGTAACGGGGACCTGTGTGGTAGGGGTGTGTTTTTCAGACTCAAGTAAATCTTTAAGGTGCTGAATGAGGAAACTAGCATTAAGCCTCTGTTTCAGAGGTTGTCCTTTACATTATCACTGTGAAGATTTTTCTCCAGGCCTCCTGCTGAGGCTTTTCATTTCAAGCCAAATCATGTACCACTGGGCAACACAGCATGACCACGTCCATTGCATCCAATGTAGTCTATGTTAGTGTACTCAACTTCTGGTCTCTATTTCTACAAAAAATTTCTGCAAACATGTGAAAAATGCCTTGACTCTAATAGAAATGAAATCAAGATTTTAACACAAAATAGAACTACTGTCCCCTGGCAGTCTCCCAGTTCAGAATTAGAGACACTGACTTGCAGATTACATTGGCTGGCAGATAGAGAACTAGAAAAATAGCTTGGATGTTTGCTTGTTAAAAATCTACATGCAATTCTGACAGGGCTAAGATACAGGGCTCCTTGGGTTCATAGGTTGTCACAGAGACAACAGAGAGTGCAGAGTTCCTAATGCGTACAGAGACCACAGAATTCCTATTCTGGGAGACCACAGAACTGGCCCTGGAGGGACCACAAAGGTACAGCCTGCTGAGCCTGGTCTCCTTCCCTTCAGCTTCAGCTATAGGCAAAGTTAACGGGGTGACAGCAATTCCTTCATGAAGAAGAGGGTTGCACAGCAGCAGAACACCAACCATAGAGATGGGTCACAGGGACACATACAGGGTGGTGAATGAAGTCACAGCACAGTGAACTGAGTATCTTGAGTAGAACTGAGTATCTACTCAAGTGACTTGAGTATCAAGGTATCTTGCATTATCTAGTGAGGTTTGATCTTGCCCTTGTCCCATCACAGATACACTTAGGACAGTCCATGAGAAAAAACATCTCCTTATTCATACATGAATATAGTGTGAGGTTGGAATGGGGATCTAGATCCCAGTGAATTACTAAAGTGTGTTTTGCTGATATAATCCACTTTCACATGAAGTGATTTTAACATCATAACCCAGATGTGTCTGACATGTGATTGAGTCTTAGACAGAGGAATGTATTTTGTTCCCCTATGACCATCAGAAGCCCTTTTACACAATAAAAATAAAAGCTCTCCCATGTACAGCAGACATCTTTTTAATTAAGCAGGTAGCCCAATCATTTAAAATGAGAAACGATCAGTAATACATCAGTGTTGACTCCTGCAAAATTAGCTGTTTAAGTTTTTTGTTATGTGTGATAAATAAAGGCTTGTAAAGGTCATGGATATACAGAGGAGCCAGAATGAATAATGTTAATTTAAATTGTAGTTGGATAATGATTACATTTACTGTTTTAGTTTCTTATCTGAAATGCAGACTGCTTCTTCTGTAATGAATGAACAAGTATCTTTTTAACATTTTGCAGTTAGGAGAACAATGGTGTTATTCTAAGCCAGGTTACAGATAATTCATGTTAAACAATGAATTTTAGATGCAATAAATTCATTTCAGTACCCTGTATTAAATATAAGTGACATTCTTTGATTTCAATAGGTACAACAGGCTTGACTGTGCTCTTAATATGGGCTGTTGCTACCTTGCTGCATTTCAAATGGGCCACCTGGAGTTATCTGACTTTCCATTTGTGTGAGAGAAGAGGTATATCTTCCCTATTTTATTTTTAAACACAACAGGAGTCCAAAGTGGAAACACTACCTTAAAAATCCCTTAAAATTCAGTGCTGTTGAATAGAAACACCTAACGCCCTGTCTGTAGGACATTTTCAAAAATTTTGTCAGAGATCATGACTGCATGAAAATCTGAAAAAAGAAATGAAGCCAATTTGGGGGCACTAGGAAAATCCCAATGAAAAGGCTTTCATAATGCCTAAAGATTTTTTACTGTCCCTTAAGAATTCATCACTGTGTATGCTGTTACATTATTTAATTCATCACTGTCAAACAGATAAAGCATTATTGTATTCTAGATTACAGTTATTCCAACTGAAATTACTTGTATACTTTGTGTGTGTGCTCTGCAAAGAAGACTGCTTTATACATTCAAAAAATACCATTTTGACAATGATAAAGGTTTCAATAAAAAAATGCTTTTCATCTCCGCTCTTGTGTTGTACATATGGATAAGCTGTGCAAAAGAATTGAGGGGGCAGATATACCATGTTGGGGCAGGCAGCCTTCTAAGCTTGAACCTCCATTGTTCCTTTTTAAAAATTAAATATAGGGCTGAAAATGCATTTCTGAGTTTTGCCTCCAAATTACACAGTAAGGTTTTGCTTTCTTTGTTTCACCAGAAAGTGAAGCTGTGATTTCCTTTTGCACTTATATTTGTTTGTTCACTGCTACTGAAATTCAGCAGATGTGGTAGTTAATTGTACTGGATAATTCAAAATAAAATTTGCTTTTTTATTAGTTTCTGATAAATACAGAAATCATTTACTTAGTAAAATTAAAGGTTGGGGATGCAAATTAAATACACAAGTCTGATAAATGGTGAGTTTGATGTGCTTGTTTTCCAGATGGCCTATACCTTTCTGCAGCAGGCAACGAAGCAGAAAGGAGGAGTGAAATAATGCACTTATTAACAGAGCAATTATGTTGCTTCTGTATTCCACTACAAAGAAGAGGTTTTTTTGAAGTCCAGTCTCTCCAAAGTCTCTTGTAGCTTATTTTTCCTTAAGATTTCAAGTATCTCTAGAAAGATCTGGCTATGTGCTTTCTATGTAAAAGGAAAACCGATGTTTCCCTTCTAACAGTCATTTAAGTAGGTATTTTACAACACTGGTACAAAAACCATTCACGTAGTAGCTGTGGAAGCACTTTGGAAGTGCCAGGTTGGCACTACCATCCCTATCCTGCTAAAAGGGTAAATAAGATGCACAAAGACACATTGAGACTTGAGGTTACATCACAGTTAGTCGTTAGCAGAGCTAAGGAGCTGGACTGGAGGGCTGTGCTGAGACCTCCATCTCTGCTGCCAGCCCACACCTCGCTGTTGTATCTACCTGAAGAGGTGCTGTCAGCACTGTGACACGCCTTAGGAGCAACGTGTGGGAGAAACTGGAAACTTTGATGCAACACAGACATGCCTTTTCAAAGGATTTACCAGGAGGAAGACAGATTGAATAACAAGTTGGAATGGGGGGATTTTCCTCCTCAGACTTCCCAAGTGTATCCAGTCAGTACTTGGTTAGTCAAAAAAAAAAGAAAAAAAAAGAGGTTAAACCTGTGATAATAAAAGTTAAAGTTGTTCTCTATGAGAATAAATGAAATCCAGAGTTAAGGGTCAGGAAAGGCATGTGAACAGTCTGGCTGCCAGGTAACATACAAGAAGGTTTAGTAAATCTAAGAAAAAGTCTTTATTCCTATCAGTATCTCAGCTTGCTCATTTAGCACTACCACAAATGTTTTTACCTAAGTTGCACATACACTCAATTCTACAACATATTAATAATTTCATACTCAGCCCTCTCTGAAAGCTCCAAATATGCTGAAATGTGTATACAATATATATGTGTATCCTGAACACCACCACAAACTGCAGGAACTGAGGAGAGCTGCATGGGCTTGAAACGTTCAAGGATGAGCAAGAAATGTTTGAATAAAGATGAGTCAGTATCAACAGCCCTTTAGGTTGAACTGTGTCTGCACATTCTGACATACAACGATAAGCTTGGAAGACAGCCATCTCGAGGAATCAACATCCATGGAGGCTAATGTAAATTAACTATGACTTACAACAGATTTTATACTGAAGACTGGAGAAATAGTGTGGTTACAGTGGTGATAAATATCTAAGAGACCAAAGGTCTCTATTTATTAAGCCACCTGGAGAAACAGACAAAGCTATCTTCAGGTCATTTAAGTGAAATGTTACATGTTTGATTTGGAGCTGTTCCAGATCTTATGGAGACAGAAGTATAAAGCCAGGCTCAGAATTAAGCAGGAAGGAAAACAAGAAGAAAAGCAGTAATTGTATAGGTTTTGTAGAGGGAGTTGAAAGGAATCAGTAAGAATGGAAATCTAGCAACTGGAATGCCAGGACTTGCTATTGAGAAGCTAACAGGTTATACTGCTTACAACATTTATGTGCATACCTTTTTACTGTTCTAATTGTACACAGCATGAGGATGTAACTACTCAAGTTTGGGATTTGCACAGAGAAAAGCACTGCTCTTCAACACTCCAGTTAGTAACTTTTAGGTATTTTTAATTCATGGGATGTTTAACAGAGCCAGATTTGGAAATTACAGCTGATGGCTGCAAATTCTCAGCAATCTGGAAAAAAACAGAGGGACTACTCTGGCATAGACCTAGAAGTAGAAACTGCAAGAGACTGGGAACTTTCTGATTGCATACAGCAGAGGTTGAGAGTGTTTGATCTCTCACACCAAAGTCCCACAACCCCACTGAGGGAAGCAGTTTCAGTCTCTGGCTGACACTTATACAGAATCACAGAATCATGAACATTGGAAAAGACTCCTAAGATCATCAAGTCCAGCCTTGACCACCTTGCCAGGTAGACCATGGCATGGAGTGCCATGTCCAGCTGTTTCTTAAACCCCTCCAAGGATGGTGACTCCAGCACTTCCCTGCGAAGTCCATTCCAATGCTTAACAACCCTATTGGTGAAGAAATTCCTCCTGATGTCGAGCCTGAACCTCTCCTAGTGCAGCTTGAGGCCATGTCCTCTCGTTCTGTCACTGGTTGCCTGGGAGAAGAGGCCAGCCCCCACCTGGCTACACCCTCCTTTCAGGCAGTCATAGAGACTGATAAGGTCACCCCTGAGCTTCCTCTTCTCCAGACTAAACACCCCCAGATGCCTCAGCTTCTCCTCACTGGACTTGTGCTCCAGACCCTTCACCAGCTTTGTTGCTCTTCTCTGGACTTGCTCCAGCACCCCTTATTTCTTAGAGTCTGGTAACCTGGGATTAGTGCTTTTTAAGAGAGGATATTTAAGAAAAATGGCTGTACTCTACTTCCACAACCTCCCAAATCTTACGCTCTGCCGTGGATCTGAGCAACTTCCAACACAGATCGTCTACATCCTGGCTGTATGGTGCCCAAAGGGCCACTCCTGCAGCTGACAACCACCAGCCAGCAGTGCTTGACTACCCTGTTTTTCTCCAGTCCCATGCCTCAGTGCTCCCTGGCTGACTACTCACTCGCAAAGAAGAAAGTCTGGCTGGTGAATACTGCTCTGCTCACCCGATGCTACACAGGCTCCCTTTTCCTTGCAAAGCCTGCCCATTAAATTCCCGTAAATAGTGCTTTGACAGCCTACAGCAGGAGGAATCCTGGATGAAAACCGTGCTTGTCTTATTGCCTCATTTAGCTGAAAAGGTCCTCAGCTGCACTGGGGTTCCTCGTACCACGTAAATTTCATTCTAAATATAGAAAATTCTCTTCCTGAGATTTTGTACTTGAACTGTCATTTAATAAGTAGGATGAACACTATGATTCATCTCAAAAAAAAAAGAAAAAAATTCGCTCCCATAATGATCAAATTCCCCTCACTTCAGGTTTGATGTCAAAAAACTTGACAGCAGCCATTTGTGCATCTGTTCTGACACCAAGGCTCACTAGCAGTCCAAAGGTGCAGTTCTGGGGTGCAGCCATTACATTTGGCTGAAAGCATGTAAGAAGCAAATATAACCTACTCAGAGATTCTAGCCACAGGGAATTTTGTTTATTCAAGGAACCTTATGCAGCTTGCTTTATGCACTTGAAAATACAAAGAAATTCATTTAAGAACAATTTAACCTTGTGGATTTAAGATTAAATTAACCTTTTGCTCAGATGTTCTTCGAACTGCAAGCTTTGCATTTTTATTAAAAACAAACAAACAAACCATCTTAAAAACGTGAACATTTGTCACAGCATGCCATCAGCTGTCTCTCAGTTCCTCCCCTTCTGTGGGTAGCAATGTAATAAAATATTTTATCAGAGGAAGTGGTAAGCTCTCATATTGCACAATGACCACCTACTCACAGACAAAGGCAGCCAAGCTCTCCTATCTAGCTACAAAATACAATTCACGTGCTATAGCTGTAAAACAACATATAAAACTAGTGAAGGTGATGAAAAAATGTAAATAAATGTAAATGACGGACATAATTACAAATAGGTAAATAACATATGATTTAAAGAATACCTAAAGCTCAACAATCTCTGCCTTCATAAGAGTAGGACAGGAAAACCAGCCACAGAGGGAAAGCTGCAGGAAAAGCATATCCTTCTGTAAATGAGCGTGTATAAATCCTACTTTACACATAATGTAGGCAGGTAGATAGGAAGGTTCCTCCCTGTTAATACGGCAGTGGATCACCTTGTTTACCTGCTTCACTTTAGCATGACTGTCTGCAGTACCTTACCTCAAATCTTTGGGGGTTTTGTAGATATTTTACTATATTGCATACAGGAAAAATTACGATATCCAGAATGTTGGTTACTCCTGTGTTTTAGACAGTACAACTTAAATGAACTGAACACAGGCATATTGTTATGTTCTCTACATCTAGTCAGATCATGTTTGCTATAAAAAACATCTACTTAAGGCAATGCAGCTTTGTGATAAAGCCGGTTTCCAACTGGCTTAAAGGCAAACTGTGTAATTACTGCAGTGTATTGTCTTCACTATCTTATGCCTTGGTCATAGCTGGAAAAGAAACAGTTTTCCTGTCATGTGAGTTATGTTCAAGTGTAGAAAAAGAAAGTTCACATTCCACACCAAGAAAGGTTTTTCAGTGGAAAAGTTAGCACACTTTACCACAGGAAAACTTCTGCACTGTGACACCGCGGAATTTTACAGCAGCGTGACATTTTCAGAGATAAAGGGAAGTGAAGTGGCTGACTGGTCATCCCTTTAGGCAGGGTTGGATGCACAGGTGACAAACCCTGGCAAGCTTTTGTCTCCTGTGAAGTTACTTAAATTAATAGCAGTGTGAAGGGTAGACTTCACTGCATTTTGCACATAGCAGGAACATACTGGTGCATTTCCATCTGGTTCACTCGTGCAAGTGATGAGATCTTTACCTCATAAAACAGGGATTTGTATATTCTCTTTCCCTCTATCTAGCCCTTTTCTCTAGCTTCTGTTGGAAAATGTGTTAGAATCAATAGGTATTTTCCAAAGCATACATTTTTAATTTCTCAGGTTTATCTTGTCAAAAAATTAGCGGTATTTAGTAGAGAACTCAATACAAACCCATTAATGACAATCACAAACTTTGCTCTGTCTTTAATGAAAGATCATGGCACTTAGTTTTCCATTTCCCATTTCTCTTCTCTTGCAGACTTTGGTCTTGGAAACAGGCTGAACTACACAGATTACCTACCAGCAGCCAGTTTACACTTAGAGGTATAAACACCAAGCCCTCATTTTAGCAGCTTGCCCATTTGAGAGGACTCCAAAGCGGGATTGAAGTACTTTTAAGATCTTTTCAATGTAGTCATGGGAACAGAAAGAAATTTCATCACACATGACAACTGAATCCACAATGTTATAATGAAAATAGCACAACTAGCTCTGGGCAGTGAGAGACAGTCCTAGATCTTATCCCAGCTCTTCCCCAGAGGCAGTGCAGTGGGCTCACACAAGCCCTGCTACACAAATGCAGACACAGCCAGTTATCTGCCACATCTGCCCTCATCTTCCTCCACATCCGCAGCCCAGGACATGAGCTGAGAAAATTCCCTGTTACATCTATTCCAACAGAAGAGGTCTGAGCAGCTCAGTGAATTCTTTGGGGTCCTTTTGGTGCAGCACAGGTCTTAATGATCTGCATGCTAAGAATCCCATGTCCTCTTTATTCTCCCAGTACTCTTCCCCACTGCCACCCAAGTTGCTCCAAGCATGTTTGCATTTTGGGAACCTTCACTGTCTGTGTTAACTGGAATATAAATAACTCTGGAGGGTATTTCTAGAGATCATGCCCTCTTAAGTGTGTGAGTTAAATGGATGCCAAATATTAATAAAACTTTACATGCAGTTTTAAGGACATACCCACCAACATGGGTAGGAGTTACAGGTTTTGAATAACCTCAGTTGCGTCTGTGGATAGCTAAAAATTCACTCAGCATACATGTGATAAACTTTAGTAAACTGTTTGACATATTACCTAAAAAACTGTTTTGTTTTTAAAGCATAGTCCTATATCCTACCAATAGCATACACTGTTGAGTGACACGTGTTAACAAGAGCCAATATGGAATTTTTACCAAATAAAAGTATTCTTAGAGATTCTGTGTCTAGGTCTCACAAGGATTTATTCAGCATTCCTAAACAGCACTGAAACAAAACACCAAGAGAAATGGTAAATACATAAATCCCAACCAGGTTTGGGTATTTCTCTGGAAACTGTGTTCCAGACATGTACTGCTATGGGCTTAGTACAAAAATATACAGCCTGAGTAATATAAGCAGCCACAATTAACTCATCTACTAGTTCCCTGGCCGTTAAAAACATGACCAGGAGCAGCTTCTTGTGAGTCCTGTTTACAAATGAAAATTCTGCCAACAGTAAGGTTAAACATTACCTGACTGACAAACATGAGAAGAAAGCCGGCCATTAGCTTGCTTATCTTTGGACATCATCACAGGTCTCAGCTGATGGGACAATATCATTTCATTCAGTTTTTGCTGCAATGCTAAGTAATCTTCAGATAATTTTGATATCTGAAAAATATGTTTTTACATTATTATAGAAATAAGTATTCATGTTCCAAGGTAATCAAAGGTAAAAGAGTGGACTAGAGAATTAATTTAAAAGGTATTGCTCCACCGACTGCAGTGTATACCCCTACCACATTTACCTCCTCATCTCTTGAAAAAAATGAAGACGAGAAAAAAAAGACACATAGGAAACTCCACACTGCAGTCCAGTCCTACAGCTACTTCTTATTGGTTCACACACGTGTGCAGATGGTGCCTTGCTGACGCAAGACTGCTTCTACAGCTGCAGGCATACTTCTTTGTGTATCTGCAAGTCTCTGACATTGGCACAGCAACTTTAGTTTCATTTATGGGGACATTTCACAAGTTTACTGAATTAGGGACCTTGATGGGTAAACAAACATTTCAAAGGCAAAGCTTCTGCATTTAACTTAAATCAGATTAACATTATTTTTGCCAGTACTCTTTGTCTTTTCCTCCTTCCTGAAAAGGCTATTTTCTCTTGCAAACCAAAATATGCATTTTTATAGAACACACATTACAAAATCTCTGTCTTAGTTTAAAGAGCAAAACCTTGGTGCCATCGAAGTCAGTAAAATAACTTTGACATTCTGTCACGGCTCAGAGTATTATGCTCCACATACGTTGCTTACAAGTTTCTTACCTGTCGTGAAAAGGCTGCCAAGTCACAAGCCTCTTTCTCTGAGTCTCCTTTCAGTGTCTTGGCATCTTCAGCCTCTGTACTGGTGCTTTCCCTACCTTTTGTTGTTTGGGGATTGTTATTTTGAATGTGTTTTGCTTCTGTTGGCTCCTTTATTGTTTTCTCTGGACTTTTGCAAGGTAGTTTCCCTTCTTTTCTGAGTTGTCCCCTCCTTCTGTAACCCCGGTAATTGCTCTGAATTACCACTGCTGCCTTCTCTTTGTCTTCTGAACCTTGTTTTTCTGCCTCAGCTTGCTTCCACGAGCCTCTTCTTAGTGACTCTTTTCTTGTGATTCCTTTACCTCCTGTAGGCATCCCTGCTTCATGCTTTAGGTGGTTTCTTTCCACATCCCTGTCGGTCCTGGGCTGGACCACAGCAGATTCTTGATTTTGCCAGTCTGCACTGAGTGTGTTTTGATTATCTTGCTCTTGCTGGGGTCTAGATTCAGCTGAGATTTTGATGGAAGATTTGCTGGGTAACTCTTCCAAAGAGTCCTGTTCTTCATCTTCACCTTCACTAATCTCTTCTACTGCCAGGTTCTCCTTCACAGAAGCTGCCTCTCCTTCAGTAGATGTTTGCTCCTCTATATTGTCACTGTACCCAGAGCACTTGCTGTCAGTGACAGCACCAAGTTCATCTTGAGACTCCTCGCTTGTCACTTCTTCCACTGTATCGTTTTGAGCTGGCTGCAGTTGTGCTTCAAGGAATTCCACAGCAGATAATTCATCCTCTGCTATGGCAGCTGCTTCTTCTTCTGTTCTAGGGAGGGCACTCTCCACTTCAGCTGGACTTTCCTCAGGATCTTGAAGTTCTCTGTCATTTTCCTTCTTGCTAATGGTTGCTGCATTTTCAGTTTCTTGCTTTCTGAGGGATTCCCTGAATGGAACAGAGTTTTGGGCAAAAATTACAGCTGAAGGAGATGAAGAATAGAGACAACTTTACATCTACCCTTGGTGGTCTTTGTGTACTAACTGGCAATTTGATACATTGCAACATGGGAAAGATTTAGTGCATGTAGCTGGAATTAAAGATAGCAATTTCTATTATTATTATTATCATGATTATTTTCTCTTAAAGTGAAAAGGGATGATATTATCATCATCATCATCCCTTTAGTGAAAAGGGACATCCCTGTTAAACATCACGGAAAATTGCAGGAAGACAATCTAGGCTGTATGAGGGCTGATAAAACAGTAAAGTATTAATTTAAATGCTAACAAAAACATAAGACACAAACCTTTTAGCATCTCAAGAATGTAAAAATACACACAATTCTAAAGGTATTCTGTGTTTCCTCTGTCATCACCTTTGCTTATCTTGAACAGTGACTTAAGATGAGAACAGTTCCTTGCAGATATCTCTCTCACTCTTGTCTGAACATTTTTTATTATGAGCTAATTCTAAAAAGAGAATCATCTATAGATTACATTAACATTACAGGTAGGTACGGTATGGTTGATCTTTCTCCTAAATGTGCCTTTATTCCTTGGGCTTGAAAAAATGAGAAAATTGGCTACTGCCATTAAAAACCTCCACATAAATATGTATTACTTCTGCATACATATCTAGAATAATCCTAATTTGCTTCACTCTTAGCTTATAATGTTGTTATTCAGTACTGTAATTACTGGAAAGGGACACATTTGAGTGACATAAGAGATAATAACACTACCTCCTGCTTTTGAAGACCTTCTTCTCCTTATATCCCCTGTAGTGAGACTGAATTGTTATCGCTGCTTTGTTTCTTGTTTCAGTTAGTTCTTTTCTCTTCTTCCTGAGTAAGTATCCTCTGGCAACTGATACAAATTGGAATGCAAAACGACCTTAGGCAACAAGCAATGAATGTCACACACATTTCAGACAGTCAAATGCTAACAGCATTAAACAAAAGCTAATAAGGAAATACAGACCGGGGCACCTATTATGATTATGTTTCATCTGAAATGATTCCCATGAAACATTTTTGAGATTTCAGAAAGCTGTACCCATTTTACATAAGGGTACAAACAAGCTCTTTCTTCATATTTTGTTGGACTAAAGAAAATATAGGAAGATGTAGAATAAAACAGAAGCACAGAGCTATAGAAGTGCCTCTAGAACACAGTACTCTGAGCTTCATGTACCTGCTTTGCCTGATTCAGGCAATTGATTTGACTCTATCTTTAATTTCCATGGGAAATGCCTGATTATCAGCCTACAGAGATTACCAGGCTGTCAACTGGCACAGGCTTGGAATTAGCTGAATATTCAATAGATCAGAGAGAAACTGAAAATTTTATAGCTCAGCAGTTACAGAAGACTTAGCTCATGCTCCTTCTGCAAAGACTCATTATTCAAAATGAAAAAGCTCAGCATGAAAGATGTGCTAAGCTCCACAGTAACTAGGTGCACTGTGGCAGAGAAACTCCCTACTTGTGCTTTGTGGGAGGCACAAGGTTAATTTTCTGGTCTGAACCAGAAATAAAGACTCAAACATGGGCCGTCCCCGAGCCATGTAGGTGCTGACGGGTCACTGGGGCCTTGATGCAGTTGCCAGCACGTTGATATCTGGTGCCATCTGAAGTGCTCCAGCATAGCAAGGCATCTACATGGAGCTGGTGGAAAGAACAGGACAGATAGGACTTTCTGGACAGGAAAAGTTTGGTATACCAGGTGAAAGCAAGCTGGAGGCCAGACAAGATAACCAGGGCACTTCGAATGACACTAGATACCAGTATGAGGGCAAATGAGCTGAGCATTTGCTGATTTTGAATAAAATTAATCAAACCCTAGGCTCTACTGACTATAACAGCAGTTTAGACACCTAGATTGCATTTAGACATCTACACTGAAGTGTCCTAATCAGAAACTGAATTGCATTCAGAATGTTGCTTCAAAAATTTTTGAACTTGCAAATAATTTCCTAATGGGAACTGGCACAGTCTCCACAGTGCTGCGATTTGGACAAATCTGCAGTTCCAGGGATTCAGCACAAATCCACTAATCCCTGGCAAAATAAAAAGAACATAGTCAAAATATTTCTGTTGAACTCTAATTCCAAATGCAGTGCCAAGAGTATGGGGATAGTAGATTCAGGTGATTTAAATACCCTATGGACATGGTATATATGGGATTCTCTCTTCAACTCTGTTGAGTGTTTTCCATCACAGTGAAAAGGTTAACTTGAAAATGAGAAGGGAGCATAAGCAATCTGTTCCAACACATTCATATAACTTAGTGCTAAGTTTTATGTGCTTTAGCATTCCCCACTCATGACTTAGACCAGCTTGGGCTCCACTAGGTGCAGTCAATCAGTGTAAGAAGCACCATATAAAATGGGTATAAATTACACCTTGATAACTGGATATAGGATAAAGAAACACAAATACTTATTGGAAGTAGCACAATTGGATTTTATATTGCAGTCTGACAAGGTCTTAGAAAAGTGGAAATTGTAAAGCACTTGGAATACTTTTTGAGTTTCTTGGAGTTCTGAGTCAATTCTCTTTCCATTTTCGTATAAAAGCAACTCAACAGGAGTTATTTTGAAGGAAATCAACTTATCAATGGACATGCCAAAATAAGCTGCATCTGGTCTTTTTAGACTATTCTGATTCACTTTTGAGGTTTTCCGAGAACTTTGTTATGAGTTAGTTGCTGTCTAAGCTTAAAACTGGAGGAGGAATTTTGTATTGCTTTAGAAATAAATGGGATAAAAAATGAAGAGAGCTAAGTAAAAGTGGACTCCATTTTAGTTTTGGCTTCTGGTGCAATGAAAAAGTTGAAATGAAACTGCAGACATGACAGAGCAGGTGGACAAAAAGAAACATTCGAGACATTAACAGAGTGAAGTGGTAAATTTATACTTTTGCATTTGCTAAATATTCTAATATAATTAACAACGTTCAGATGTGCAAGAATTTTTGGCACATTACTGGATTTATGCTGGTTTTAGATTGTTTTCTACACAGATGAAGTTCTACCAACTGCATTGAAGTGATCGTTAGTACACACTGGCTCAGTGCAATTAAGAGATGCATCTGACAATGGTTAAAACCAACACTGGTGGTGGTATATACTTATGAAGGTGTATCTGAGGTTGTTTACATCTAGATAGCCTGGGTACTGGCAACTCTAGCTTATATTTGGGTTGCCACCTTTGTAGTTACTGAAAATGCTGTGCCGATTTGTGCCAGCTGTTTTTATAGAATCATAAAATCATAGAATGGTTTGAGTTGGAAGGGATCCTAAAGATCATCTAGTTCCAACCACCCTGCCATGGGCAGGGGCACCTTCCACTAGACCAGGTTGCTCAGAGCCCCATCCAACCTGGCCTTCAGTCCTGTGCCTCTCCAGCTGTACTGCTCCCGATTTCAGAGCTGCCTAGACTGTGTCTAGCTTGGGGATGTCTCTGCAGGTACAGGGAGACCAAAGGCCAGGGAGGAAAAAGGGATGTCCCATAGCAACACCTGGGCCCAGGGTCATTATGGCTGCAAAAGAGAAACGAAGCAATCGCAAAAAAGAAAAAGAGACGTGAGTGAATTTACAGCTTTCAGTCTTCCCAAATGTAACCACCACTGATACATAACAAACCCTACTCCCAATCGAGCAGCACACATACACACACGATATGCAGACAGTGTCGTGTGGGCTTCAACAATGCGCAGAGCTGGGCAGCTGCAGTACTTCAGTATCTCAGACTGGGAGTGACCAGGTTTGCTATGGCATCTGAGCATCCCACTTCACAGCAGTCAAAAATGCCTAAACCACCCCAAGGTACAGACAACAGACTACAGTGACCCATTTCAACAACTGTATATAGACATATAATAGAGAAATTATACCTCAGAACATGCAAATGAGCATAGTCAATCAGTGTAGTGAGAATCTGGGTCAACATACTGTGTATGGATAGCACATTAAAAGCCAAGAAAGCAAACAATTCTTACTTGCTTGAAATTTGATAATATATTCTTCCACTTTTTTATTATGTTTTGCATTTTTGTATTCTTTACGAGCCACAAACCCCCTGTAAGCTGAAAAGAGATATTAAAAATTAGGTAATCCACTAGGCACAAAAAAGAATAAAAAATATTCTGGAATTACAGACCTCTATTAAAATATTCATAAATATTTTGCAGGCTTTATCTTTCAAAAAACATGGCAAACAAGCACAAGTAGTAAATCAACATAAAAATGACATTTTCGGATGAGTAAAGTTATTATGAATTAAATGAATACCAAACACAAGATAATCAGAATGCAAAATAAGATTATGTTTGAAAGTATTAAAAAAATCAGTTGATGCCTCCATCAACAGGGTAATTTGCCTTATTATCTAGGACAGTTAATATATTTTATTTTCATTATTACATTATACAACCTTGTTAGTGCATGCCAGAATATTATTAATAAGAGTATCATCTGTGCAATCACACCCTTCCATTCTTAAAATTGCCTTTTAAATGTAACACTGATAAATGTAATTTCAGTAAAGAGATTGTCATAACCTGGTTAAAAGAAATTTTTCTTCATAAGAACAGATATGACCAGGTATAAGATGTTTTGTCAAATACAACAGCAGGAAAAGAGCAAAATCCTCATCCAGCATGCACATTCATCTATCAACTGTACACATGTACCAGCTTTAAGCAAAATGTTAAATGTTTTAAAGCTATTACCTGACTGTATTTTAATAGCACTTTGTTCCCTTTGTTCCTTTATCTTTTTGTATCTCCTCGAACCCAGCCACCCTCTGACATAAGCCTGAATCAAAATAATCATGTCAACTGTCTCCTTCCGCATTAAATTGAGCTGCTCCACATGATAGTATTTGAGGAATACCTTAAAAAGAGAAACAAACAAAAGTTTTAGTTACTTTCCCAGCCCTTTATTCACTCGATCTATTTAACATCAACAAGAGTTACAAGCTGGTTTCAAATGATGAACAGACCCTTCAGCTGTAGTACCTAAAGGATCATCCTTAGAGATAGCATTTTCATTGTTTGGGATATTAGTTTACCTTACTATTCTCTTCAGCATCTTTAGTCAGTCCCTGCTTATTAATTTTTTTATGGCAAGATGTTTTAAAGTTCCAGTGCAAACCTTCAGTCTTTAACTATAAATCTGTTTTCAAAACTACGAGGCTGACAGTTTTGTTAACCTCACAAATCTAATGTACTTTACATAAATGTGATCCAAACCTGGAACCTTCAATTTCTCTGCTTTGTGATTTTAAACCTAAAGCATTGCTTATTTACTAAATTGCTTTTATCAAGCATGAAACTCACATAAGTCCTGAAAAATGAGTCCAGCACAAGGGTTGCCAACACATTCCTGGTGTATATTAAGGAGTTTGCTTTTTAAGAAAAGTAGCGACCAAGAGCTACTCCAGCCAAATGGATAAGAAAACAGATTGTTTAATATGTTAACAGTGGCATACTGGAATGATGAAGATACAGTATATTAAAAAATTACTTTAGTTTTTCCAAGAACCCAGTTGTCAAGGTGGGCTTTTTCCAAGATGGCAGCACAGGTTTCCGGGCTGACGGGAGGATCATCATTTGTTTTGTAACAGATGAGGTAATACCTAAAGATAAATGCATGATTCTTTATTTGATTAATGGAGGGTAATACATGCAAATACATTTAAACCATTCTTTAAGGAATGAAAATAATTGCATGAAAGAAAACATAGCACTGAAAAAACCAAAACAGCATATGAAAGAAAGTGCAGTCATTTATACACAGTACTGAGAAACTCAGTCAAAAGTGGATGAGTGACATATTGCACACCCTGGAGGGTTTTTTAATTCTATATCAACACCAGAAGGTTTTTAAAAAGAATTCAACCCAAGTAGAGTAATGCACCATTTCTTTCCTGCTCACTACATTCTGTGACAGTGATTTCAGTGGCAATATAATAATGGAATAAAATAAAAATATTTTAAAAGCTTTTCTGCCTAAATGATAGTATTTAATATTTAAAAATGTCATGAAAATTTCTTATCTTATCTCATGTGCTAGACCATCTACCTTTGAGATACCTAATGCTGAGATGCATCCCAGCTCTTTTGAGCTCCTTGGAATCAGTTTTGCAGATCCTTTTGGAACATGTAAGTGCCATTGTGACATATCATCGGTAAGCATTTAATTTTGCAAACTCATTACTCAAAATTAATTCTAACCAGGAAAAGAGGTCACGATGCTCATTCATAAAAATTACCTGTAATATACCAGCTCAGCTGCTGGATAGAAAAGTTCCTGTTTGTTCCAGGACTTTCCAAAATGCTCTATAACAAAATGAACCATATCTATCTTGGGATTTTTAATTTAATAAAATTACGTTAGTTATGTGTGCTTCCTGACAGTACATTCTGCTTTTTTTCTTGTTATTCAGCCTTTAAGCACAAAGCCTGGGTTTACCAGCTTTAAATGATGGTAATAGTTTGCTCATGGAATAATAAAAAAAGAGACAATGTTGATTTCTCCATTATCACCTCCAGTTCCTTTTTTTTCCTTTTTGTAAAACACAATGAATTGGCTTATTTTTATTATAACCAAATAATGGTGCCATTATCTCAGGTCTACCTGTAACTCTCAACTACTAAAAAAAACCAAACCCAAAATAAGACAGATAGTTATTGAAAATAATTTTTCATTTGGGGGCCATTTCCTCAGTGCCACAGATCTGCACAGCCTCACTGTAATCAGGGGCACGCTCTCTAGAGAGCTACCCCATTATGCCCACTGCTTTTATCTATTTTACCTGAACAGTCAAGTTTGGGGGTTTTTTTATAAAAAGCTGTCACCAAAAGCTACAGCACATCTGGTAGTAATAACTGCCTTTTCCCATGCTGCACTCTTCCAAAAGCTGCATTCTTCCAAAACAGCAACAATTCCAGGATTAGTTTTTCAAGAAACAGGGCTATAAAAACATCCGTTTGCAGTTCCCCTCTCATCTCATGCACCTGCAGCAGTCTGCTGCTAGCTCTCTATTTCTAGTGCACTATTTCTTTAAGTGCTTCTGTGTAGGTGGTGCTTGCTTCTTCCCAGTTTTGATCTCCATTCCACACATCTCTGTTCTGATTGAGGCAAATACTCAGGGTCTTTATTTGTAAGAGAGAAGTAGAGATTTTTGGGGTGGAGGAAAAAGGTACTTAAAGGAATTATAAAACCACACTGAGTTCATTACTGTGTTCTTAACAAGTGACTAATACTTAGGAATTAAATTTTTAAACAACACTATGCACTCAATGAACTTTTCAGCCCTAGACAAGGAATCCCAAATTGTCATCTACCCTGCACAAGCAGATGCTACACAGTGCTGAAGGTTGGGAGCTAGAGAAACTGTGGTATTCCTTGGATGCTGTGGCTGCAAATTCTTGGCTTTAATTTGAAGAAATAAATTTCTAAAACTCAATTCCTTGAAGAAACTTGCAGAGTACAGGCAAGTAAATTTTTAGCCAAATGCTCAGAGAGCCTGAAAAATCATCCTGAGATTCATCATCTTTCCCTACCCATCGAAAACAGGTCACTAATCTTGTGCCTGAACTATTCTTGGTCATCCAGTCTATAACCTTCTTTTTTTTCAAAGACCATGCCAAAAACACTGCTGGTGCTTAACAAGCACTGGACGGCAACTGTAGGAGAGAAAAGAGCTTCTTCATGTCGATGTTACCGTTTTATGAAGTTAGCGAAGAGTATACGATGTGAATAACCCTGTCTTCGGATGCGTGCTGTCTCCAGAATTCCCGTGTAACGCAGCTGAACCAACACTTTTTCTTTGTCAAACTTGTTTGCCTGCCGGTCATTGTTTGGCTTGATGCACCTGACAAAATGAGGCTGGCCAACGACCATTTTGGATAACAAATCCATCAGAGAATACTGCAAAAAAGTAACAAGAGATCTGTCACCAGAATATTTATGAAACTTGTATATAGGTCCACGTGTAGTTGAAATTTTATTTCATATCATCAGAATCATGTCCAAACCCATTTACTTTCATTAAGCTGGCACTTTAAGAGTAGATGAATTAAATTACCGAAAAACAATTCTAGCTTTTATAAGATCTCTAAGATACTGGTGTATACTACTGGAGAGAAATACCGATTCCAAATAAATGTACCAAATTTAATCCAGGACATTCTCACAGATTTCCATGACGTCCAACATATGGCAGAATACTTACACTCCTTACATTTATTTGATTATCTTGGAGCTTTGTTGGGTAATTACAGCCATTTTTCTTTTTATTGTTGTCACCTATTTGAAGACCCTTGTTCACCCAGAGAGTAAATCATCCATCTATGGATGGGAAGTGGAACAGCAGCAAGCCAGGAAATATTTCGATTTCTTCATTATACTGGAGGAAACTAAAGCTACCCCAGAAGAAGGGCTGGCTGAACTGCTCTGATCTTGCCATGTCCTGGTCATTGCATAGACAGATGGTGATACTATAACTGCCCTGCCAAGAGGAAACTTTTGAGGAGGGCAAAGCTAGAAGTACACGAGATCACAATCCAAAGCTGCATTTTTCCCAACTCACCAGGGTACCAGGCTAGCAGAGGGGACACAGCTTGTAGCTCCCCATGCTAGCTGAGGGGAATCTGACTGTAAACAACCTTGACTGGTGTTTTGAAAAATTGCTTCATGGGAGGATCTTATTAAAACACAAATGAAGAGGCTCATTCCTCAAGATTCAACCTGACTCAACAGAAAGAGGCAGCCAGGAGGTAATGCAGCTCAGCAGTAGGTTGGTTACATGAAACCAATGTAGGACGTCAAGAGCCATATGTTTCCTATTAAAATGTGCAATTCCATTCTGGACAGAAGCTGCACCATGCAGCAAAGTGCTTAATTAGCTCCATCACTAGTGTGCCAACTGAACACAAACAAATAGGACCCGCTAATGGATATCTTTTTTTCCATGCAGTCTGAGGTGGCATATCCTTTTCTCAGTCACCCATAGATTTCTGTGTATGAGTAAACCAGTGGGGCTGAAGCTGAATTTTTATTTAAGAGCATTAGCTATCATGATCTGAGCAAGGATTTCCACTACAGAAAATAGTATCAGAAAAGTGTAAACATAATTAACTCATTTGCTGCCTCTGATGCTTGAAGTGCTGATAATGCACCAAATCGTAGACATTAATTTGAATGAGATTCAGTATTTTTTTCCATATAGAATATTCGAACAGTATATAGCTTTGGGCCACCGTGATACCTAAACTGAAATTATCCTTCGCAGGCCACAAAGCTGTGCAATTGTATCTAAAAAAGAGAGATCTGGCTCCTTATTGTTCTGACATAGATGTAAGTGAACTCCCCTGGGTCATAAAATCATAGAATATGCTGAGTTGGAAGGAACTCATCAGGATCGAGTCCAACTCCTGGCCCTGCGCAGGACACCCCAAGAATCACACGATGTGCCTGAGAGTATTGTCCAAACACTCCTGGAACTCCGTCAGGCTTGGTGCTGTGACCACTTCCCTGGACAGCCTGTTACAGTACCCAGACACCATCTGGGTGAAGAATCTTTTCCTGATATCCAACATAAACCTCCCCTGACTCAGCTTTGTGCCTTTCCCTCATGTCCTGTCACTGGTCATGAGAGTGAAGAGATCAGTGTCTGCCCCTCCTCTTCCCCTCGTGAAGTTGTTGAAGGTCACAGTGAGGTCTCCTTCAGTCTCCTCTTTTCCAGGCTGGACAGACCAAGTGACCTCATTTGCTTCTCATATGGCTTCTCCTCCAGACCCTTAACCATCCTCATGGCCCTCCTTTGGATGCTCTTGTGTGGTTTAACGTCTTTCTTATACTGTGGCACTCAAAACTTCCCCCAGCACTTGAGGTGTGGCTGTCCCAGTGCAGAGCAGAGCAGAGCAGAGCAGAGCAGGACAATCCCCTGCCTGGTGGGTGATGCTGTGCCTGATGCCCCCCAGGACACAATTGGCCCTCCTGGCTGCCAGGGCACTGCTGGCTCATGTTCAACTTGCCATGGACCAAGACCCCCAGGTCCCTTTCCATGGCACTGCTCCCCAGCCTCTCATTCCCCAGTCTGTGCACACAATCAGGGTTGACCCATCCTAGCTGCAGAACTTGGCAGTTATCTTTCTGAAATGTCCTATGGCTGGGGATTGACCAGCCCTCTGATTTGTTGAGGTCTCTCTGCAGGGCCTCTCTGCCCTCAAGGGAGTCGACAGCTCCTCCCAGTTTAGTGTCATCAGCAAACTTACTTGGTACTCTTTTGAGTTGTGTGTCCAGTTCATCATGAACATCCTCTCAGGCACTTTATGGTTTGCTGAGAGAGATGACTAAACAAGAGTTGAAAATTTGGAGCAGAACCAGCTGTGTGCACCACTTCAGAGGAAAGGGTGCTCTTCACTGCTATTTTCTATTTTAGGACCAGCAGCACAGCAGTGCTTGGGAAGGTCCAGAGCACTGCTGAAGGAGCCACAAAGATGAATTCTGGGCAGCCTCTGTGCAGTGACCATCAAGAACTTTCTCTGGAGCTCCTGCTTCCAATTGACTTTACCCTCTTTCTTAAACTCTTAAAAGAAATGCTATACCACTAATGTCCAATCTCCCTTTATCTTCCTTGGTGGAAAAACGAGCAAGTGAAGGATTAATATTGATCATCATACATCATCATGACAGCAAAGTGGCTGTGTAATCGAGTATGGTTAAAGATGAAACATCACAATCTCCTCGAGATATTTGCACTGCACAGACTACTGCACTGTATATGCCGTTCACAAACTCTAAATGGATCACTACTGACTCTAACTCAACAGGTGCATTTCAAAAAGTAAAAGAGTAAACATTTGTTGTACTCTAGAAATATTTATTAAAAGATCTGGTGTCTTACTCTAAAATAAGAAGCAACAGTCTGTGTTTTCATGCTGGTTGTTTCTCTTGGATGATGTCCAGTATCTCCTGCTTCATTCTATAAAGATGAAGAAAAAAAAATTACACTTTTTATCTCTAATTAGCCTGTAGTGCCCTTTCAATGCCCCAAGAAAGCACCTCTCGGAGAACATAAATAATTTAAAAAGTATTCTAGGCAGCAAAAGTTACAGCATGATCACTAGCACAAATCAGTTACACCAATACTTTGCTACACAATACACAAACATTCACACACACAAAGGGCACAAGTTGATAACAGAGCATCTAACAACTGCCACAAATAACCGGACAATGCCTGACGTCCTCTCTGTTATTTCATCATCACTGTTAATTAGATAGTTCTCTAAGGAACATGGCTATACTCCACACCAATATTTTAATTTCTCTTCTTGTTACAATACAGCTAGGAAATAGTATTTCTTTCCCCCTGAAGTTGCTATAAAACTATAGCCAGAAAGAAGGGAAATGTTAGGTTTTTACCTCACGGAAGGAATATGAATTGCACAACACAAAGATATCCAGCTAAACAGAAAAGAAAATAGGAGAGGGAGAAAAACCAAGGAAGGGGTTACTTGCTTACTTTTAATACCAAAACAACTACTGCCTTTCTAGTTTAAATTAGGCTTCAATGTAGAACCACAAAATCAGTTTTCTTACCTTTGTATGACTGATTGATTTTTGGGACGTCCACATTTGGTAACTGATTGTGGTTTTGCTTTTGGTGTGTGCCAGGTTACCTATGGGAAGATGAAAGAAAGCAACCTACCAAAGTGCTTACATCTCATCTAAACTAAAAATGATGGTGAACCACCTTATTCATGCCCTCAGTGCAACCATATGATTATAAAGGTCATTGACTTTTTCCGAGTGTGTCCTTGTTTCCCCTTTAACCCTTGAGATGGAATGAGCTCTGAGGAAATTGCATTAACACTGAACAGGATGCTTTCTTCTCCCTCAGCTCATATGTCATCTATTAGATAAAAAAATAAACAAACAGACTGCTGTAGAAGGTAAGATAGACACACCTTAGAGCATCCATGTGGTTTTACCCTAAGAATGTTATTGTACCGTTCTAGTTCTAATGCTATATATTAGTTTAAAAAAAAAGTGCTAATACACTTCTCTGGCTCTGAGGAAAAGTGACGTGGCATGACTGAAGATTATACACCTAAACCCTACACCTCACTACTCTTTCAACTCGTGGTAAAAATAAAGTTGTATCTTTCCACAGAGCTTGCTGGAAACAGTCACTGGCCTGTCCTTTCTCTGAAGCGTGGCTGAGTATTCCTGGGAGGCTACTAGTCGACATGGACCAAAACTGGCCCAGGGAGGCATTCTAAGCATTAATCAGAATGAGCAGTCCTGTGGGAGTGTTTCAGCTACTGTTCACTTGCTCTGTTTGGTTTACTAGCACAGACAAAGTCTTAAGGCTCTAACTTATGGAATTCTAAATCAAGCAATACCTTCATTACGATGACTTTGAAGGACTAGGTGCATTTTACACAGACACTGGTCTTTTAAAGGAATAATGAAAACTCTGCTGAGCTTTCCATCATGTCTCTCTGTGTTGATAAACTCTAACCATTGCTGCACACTGTCACTGCTTCTGCTAATAACATAACATCTCTGGGATCTCCCTCTCCACTGGTAGAGCCTATATCTCTCTGTGCTCTGCTACTGTCAGGAAGAGGTGGATAAGAGTTGGAATAACAGCTGCAAATATGTGTCATGGTAATGCATCAGACATTATGTGATCATATCAAGGCCTAAACCTCCCTGGGGTTCAGCTGAATATCACAGGGTGGGAAGGAAAAAGAGAGGATTACTCACAGCTAACTTTAGCTATCTGAAAGTGAGGTGTCTACAGGATCCCTGCTGTATTCAGTGGCGAGAGACACCTTCAGAGGAGATTTTTCCCATCCCAAGAGAAACACCTGAGATGGGCTGAACTTTGGGTAAGCCTCTACAATTACTCTGATTCTAGATAAATAACACGGACCAGAAACCTAACTTTTAGTTGGCTATAGCTGGATGGTTTGAGTCAGTTTTGAAACGCTACATGCAGCGTTTCACAATATTTAACAAGAAGACTAAAACAGCCTTCAGAGTTATCTTGTAAAACATTAAGACTTGGGATCAGTTCTTGGAACCATTTGGATGCTTACTTGAACTCTATGGAAATTATAGTTTAGTATATTAGCAGATATCAACAAGTCAAAAAGTTCAGGCAAGGACATTGAGCTCTGTGCTTTCCCAGGAACACTCACTTAAAATAAAATTTCAAGACCAAATTCTGCATTCTATTAGTAAAGCTCCCTTTGTAAAGAACAGAAGCTTTGCCAAAACCTCAGCTTCTGTAAGTTATGATAACATTTTCATTTCCATTAGGCTCCTCCAGTTTAGCTTTTCTGTTCTGCTAGAAATACATCTCCCACGTAGCTGTACAAGAAAGTAATGTTGTAAAGTACTTAGTGTATGGCATCAATGCCATCATACAGGGAGTACTACAACACAATAACAAACTGGTTGTAAGGAGACTTACCCATCATCCTGCAGTGGAAGGTAGGACATTTTGCAAGGACATAGTTCACTTAAGGTGCAATTTAGGAATAAATTCTGTAGAGCCAGTTTTATTCCTCCACCTCTACTTCTGAATGCCTCGAGGAAGAGCTTACTACAAGGACCTCATCAATTACCTATTGTAAAGGACTCTAAGACTGAGGAAATCGAGGACTGTCTTCTCAGTCTTTGCAGCAGATATTAGGAGCCCCAGCCTTTCTTCTCTACTACTCAGAGGTAAATTGCACTGAGGCAATTTATATATTCCCTGTCCAGGTCAATGACTTACCTGATCCTTCCTGTTCAATCCTCAAATCAAGAGATGCACTCCACTCCCTGTCTTGATTGCCCTGCCCTGAAGAGAGGACCCTGAAAGAAGTCTCTACCACTTCCTTGGCACTTGACCAGACCAATCCCTCCCCTGCAGCTTGAGATAGCTGCATCTCCCTTCAGTATAGATTCTGTGGTTGGAAAATTTAGCCATAAAGTGTATAATGTCAATGAGTGGTCACCTGAAACCTAGCAGTGGTCATCATGAAGGCTAGAGAAACCTAAGAAGCAATACAAACCACAACAGCAATACCTGTTTTTGTGAGAGGATGAGTTACCAGCTGTCGTGTCAGGTTGTTTTCTGATGATCGCAGTAGCAGCACAATATCAGCTGGAAGAGTATCTCTATTTTTGGCTAGGAATCCACTTGCATTATATAGAACCTGTTTAAAAAATGCATTTTTACATCTTCTTGGGTTTTGAAAAGTAGTTGTAAATTTAAGCTTTCTGGAATAGGGCTTTTAATATATCAAGATACACAAATAATTTTCTGCCATCAGGCTCACTCTTCCTTACAGTCTTTCTTTTGATCACTGAAAGTTCTGCCTTTTCAATACTGAGATATGATGCAAATCACTAAAAGTAAATTCATCATTCCAAAGTAGTCTGAGACATTCTTTTTCCTAATGCAGGTAGTAGTTTTAACCTGTGTGGATTTATCAGCAGGACAAGCGTATTGCAGTCCTCCTTTACACCTGTATATGTGTAAATGCACAATTAACAATGCACTTGATTTCAACCACATCACACAGGATTACCCATATGACTGTACAGTCCTTCTGTGCTATTCATATTATGCTGTACTGGACCCAAGACTTAACACTCTTCCTAGGGATCTTTGTCTTAATTGTAGAGGAAGTTCGCAGAATTGCAAACTGCATATTGGCAATTGAAATCTCTCTAAAAATGCCAAGAATGGTGTACCTAACTGAAAATGTGACTTCAGGGTTCGATCTCAATGATGGTCTAAGGGAAAGAAAACTTGACCTGTCAAGAAGGGTAGAAGATACCGGGATGCTTAATTTAGAAAAATCCATCACAACACAACTCAGCAACAGTCTTAAATGATGAAAAAGACTTGTAAAGGAACAGGAAATAAATTGTTTTCCAGTTCCACGGTAAACAGGACTAGGGGTAATGAATTTACATGACAGCAATGCAGACATAAGTTAGACGGCAGAATAAACTTCCTAATGAAAAAACTTGTTGAACACTGATGGGACACTGCTGTAATCCCCATCCTAAGTGGCTGGTAACAGGACTTCTAGAGGGAGACCTGGTTTTCCACTCCTTGCAGTGAGTAATGCTATGCTGGAGAAGTGCAACTCAGCTGGAGATGAGATTCAGAGGAGTTACAAGAGGCTCTTTCTAGCTGGCTGTCTTACATAAGGGGTAAGTTATCTTCCATCAGCTGATGGGTGGTATTTGTCTCTTCCCAGGCCAGCTGCTCCAGCACTGCACAGACCCAGCATGGTTTCCTATGTGAGACATCAGTGCTCACTCTGTACCCTTTAAAAGAGTTGAGAAGGAGATGGGAGCTCCTGCTCTCCCAAGGCAAGGTTCAGGTGAGCAGCGTCATCTTGCTGCAGTGTAACAGCAGCTGCTCCTGTGTTTGCATGGCACGTGCAGCCAGTCACCTTGTACAGGGAGGAAGGATGCTGCTCACTGAATGAGGCAGGAAGCAGGGCCTGCACTCTTTGTCTGGCTGATGACAAAGTACAGAACTAAGAAAGGCTGATGGGGCATAGGAGGTAGTAGAAAGAATGGAGCTGGGTCCTGGTTTGAAAGAGTGGGAACAAGCATGGTGCAGGACTTTGAGGAGCTAAGGGGAAGAGCACAGAGTTGCATTCCATACCAGTTATGTCTTTGGTCTTCTACAATACAGTCAGTTCATTTACCTGGTGACATTTAAGAAAAATACACTCCTGCTATTGCTTTTTTTTTTTTAAATGAGGGATAATAACTTTTTAATTTAGTTCTGATGTGTAAGACATTGCCAACATACCCATGTCTGGACTGAAGAGATGACTGTTGGGAACCAACCCAGGTGACCTCTTC
Organism: Callaeas wilsoni; assembly: GCA_013398955.1. Classification (NCBI taxonomy): domain Eukaryota; kingdom Metazoa; phylum Chordata; class Aves; order Passeriformes; family Callaeidae; genus Callaeas; species Callaeas wilsoni. The sequence goes on from VWPU01015930.1 coordinate 126,266, forward strand.
TACTTCCTTCCAGCCCTACCATTCCACAATCCCCAACTAAAATCATCAAGTGTCTTACCTTTCCAGCATAATGATAAATTCCAAAGGTTAGATCTACTCTTTTGGGTCTCCAAAAATATTTTGACTTCAAATTATCTTCAAATTTTTCTGAAAGGAAACACAGAGCTTATCTTACTGGAGTTACTGTACAATCATTCTCTTCTGAAGCTATATCCCTCCAAGGATATTGTCTGACTTCTCAGCCAATGCAGAGGCACAAAACAGACACTGATGTTTTCAAGAACAGAGATACCATAATGGTCTTTTAACAAAAGACACTGGATAGACAATATGGGAACTCTTGGACAGGTTACTTACTTTGTACCAATTTTTTAATGTGTGACCTCAGAAAATCAGAGAATCATAGAATCATTAAAGTGGGAAAAGATGTCTAAGATCGTTGAGTCCAACCCTTAATCCAGCACTACTCTGTTCACCACTAAGCCATGTCCCCAGATGCCACATCCACATGTTTTGAACATTTCCAGGGCTTGACTTTCTGAGATTTAGATCTAAATACATGAAACAATGCAGAAATCTTTCCTAAGGATTCCTTGCGGAGTTGTGAGGAAGCATTTACTGATTGAGTCCTTCTGTACTGTAGACTAAAAAGCATAAGGATAAAAAAACCAACAAAACCATATAATTGCTTTAACATAGGCATTGTTACTGGATGTTATTAGGTTTTCTGAATGGGTGTTGGCTACAACGCTAATCTGACACTTTGCAATTACACATTCAAAAATGAGTAAAACAAGGATTTATCTGCACAGAAATACTGCCGAAATAACTAAGTCAATGGTAACTGCAGCTACTCAATAGCACTGAAATATTCAGGATCTGAATGAATTTAGGTGTTTTAACTTTAATTTGTGAATAGAAAACACCCAAGAAGCATAATTTGCTGAAAGACACTGAAGTACATTTGCAGTCATTACTCTTAAAAAGTATTAAACTTCTTGCTCAGACACTGCTCATCAAAAATCTCAGAGCTGAACATGACTCAGCTTTGCAAACAGTGTTCTTAGTCTATGTGTTGGGGTGACTGAACCAACCACAATGGCCAGGGGGCCACAGAGCCCAGACAAAGAGGTTTGCTGGGCTGGCTCCAAAGAGTAAATCTCCATCTGTGAGGACGGCTTCTCCCATTAAAATCCGGTGACCTGATGTGGGATGTGGGCTCGGTCTGTCTGATTGACAGTGGACAGACACCCCTTGTATCCNACCAGACTTGTCCCGCCCTTCCCTTCTTCCTATAGGTCCCTGCTGTGTCATCCCCACCCCCTTCCCCGTATCCCTTTTAAGTCCACTCGGGGTATTACCTCTCTCTCTTCGCTTCTGGTCCCCTTCGAGGGAGTTTCTACAATAAACCCTTGGAACACTGGCCGAAGGAGCTGCCTCGCTCATTAATTTTCTGGTGACACATGGGCTATCTATAAGCCCCAGGTGCGCTAGGCTTCGTGCCTTCCATCGCATGGGCTAGGAAGCTGGCTAGGGAGGCACCGAGGTGCCACAGGGTGCTCTCCCTTTGTGTTGGGCACGTCTGGACAAGCTGCAGCTATCTCAGCCCGGCCAGCGTGCCGGCGTACTAATATATCTATGAACCTAGAGTTTAAACTCAGTTTGATCTTTACTGTTCAAGCTCTGCAGCAAAAAAATTCCTGAAGGCCAGAGAACTTGAAACCTGGATGAGCAGCTTAGGTTCATTTGTACTCTTGACGTTTCTCTATGAACTTCAAGGACACAGCCATCCCAGCATGCGTGTCTCCCTCAAACACACTGTGACACTGAAATGGGGGCTCACTAAAAACATAGCTAGCATGTAGTCTAAACTGTACATGCCAAACAGAAATCTAGCAGAAGGCAAGCTGCAAAACTGTGGAATGAACCATATACTTACCTACAAGCGTCTGATCTGTTGCTTGTGGGAACCGGCTTTCCTCATCCAGCAGAGACAATAAACCCATTGGTTTCTGCAGGAACATATCTAGGAGGGGCCTGTTGTCCTCGTATTCTATAACTCTGGCATCAACACCTTCGTAAAGGTATTCATTCTGCAGCAAGAAACAGAAGGCATGTTTTGTCTGTGTATACAGAACCACTTTAGAAAATAATTCACCAACTGCCAATTGTAGCAAATTAAAACTGCATTGAGAAAGTATGCCTCAGGGCTAAAGACACCAAGGTTTTGCAGAAACAAATGTCAGCTGGGATTTTGGTTTTGAATATGTAAGTTCAATACTCCTTTGGCATATTTGCTAAAGTAAGATACTTTACAGGAATAGCAAGAATTAAAGAAGCAGAGTGGCAGAAGATAAAGTATATTGTTTGCAAAAAGAGATCCCAGGGTCTATATGTTTCCTTGGTCTGAAATGTAGAAAATGTCTTAACCATTTATAGCAATATTTGCATTCCCAATTCATTGCTCAAATCTAAGTGATGGCTAAGATTTACAAAAGTGACTACAGGTTACAGTGCCTTTACTTGCTTGATCATCCTCCTGAAACATCTGGAAAAATTCTTATGTGGAGAAGAAAGCTGCACATACTTTCTAAAAATTAAAGAATTGTGTACATACTTCCTAAGAATTAAATAAATTGCCTCAGATTTGCCTCTAACACATTTTCACTCTTTTTAAGGAACTAGGGAAAGGTATTTCCCAAGATTTGAAAACAACAGAAAAGCTGGTGGGGTGGACTTTTTTGTTTACTTTTTTTGTTTGGTTTTGTCTGGCTGGTTTTCTCCTGAAGACTGCAAATGTCTCTGGATTCCTCCTAGACTAAGAAAAAACAAATAACAAATGTGTCCACAGTGTGTTGAGATGGTTTTATCTTGAATATAATTTACATTATAGCTGGAGAACACAAGAATGCCCTTCCTTAATCCTTTAGCAAGGCAGAGGACAGCTGTAGATTTACCAAGGGAAGGTTGCTCTAGAGACTGCCACCCCCCATTATTTTTACTTGCATTAGGTAAAGCAATAGGAGTTATCCACCACACAGTGCTCCTGTTGGTGCCAGGGCTGCCTTCGGTCCTGTGCAGGCTGTAGTGTGAAACACAGAGTTAAGTCTTTTCATCTACTTTAAAAATCATCCCTCTGCCAAAGGATAGGATTTTATAAGTGTTGTATTCATGTATGGTGTTAACATCACAATTTTGCCATCCTGAATTCATTGTGAGGAGTGTCACAAAAATGAACGATGGCTAATATTAATGAGTTCAAAGACCTCCAACCTTGGAAGACCTCTCCTTATGCGTCATTCATTTGAGTCTAAATGAGTGAAGAAGGCAATACATTGAGCATTTTAAAAAGAAGCTCACTTTCATATACAACAGAGAAGCACCTGTTATTAGATTTCATACCTCTTAATCTCAGAGAAACAGCAAAAGGCATAAAATCAATAAGACTGGTCTAAAAATACAGGCACAAACAAAAATCTGCTGATACATTTGAAAGAGGACATGAAATAGATACCTAAACCCTTCCAGTATCCAGATCAATGTAATTTCCCAGGACACTCTTCACTCTAAGGATAGGTTATAGTTCAGTTTATATGCCATACAAGGGTGTAATCAGTAAGAATCTCTCCTAGAGCCCCATGAGGGCTCCTCATTTGAGACACATAACATTGACCTCATTCATGTCTCCCCTGAAGCAGTGGACAGGTGGAGTTTTGCTTTTTATTTTAATCAATGACCTGAGTAGCAGGACAAGACAGGAGAGTAATAAATGTATCGCTGATACAGGCGAGAAGTTAATTATATACCTGTAGAACCTGTTGGCAGAAAGGGAATGAGTCTGTGTTATCTCCCAAAGATAACACAGGAGTAGGGGCAGTTTACCTGAGGGCTACAGCTGCACTGACACACAGATGTTCATGGAACCAGCTGTCACTGCTTAGGATTATCTAGAATACCCTTATCAAGGGGGCAAGGGGAAGAGACTGCTCAGGATGACTATCGGGGGAGAGTGTTCCTGTGATACTTGGACATCCTCAAACAAGCTCTCACAACCAACCTATCTAATGATTAACTTTTTACAATTTCAAGTGCTTGCGAGAGAGAGGCTGGTTTAGAGAGCTGATAAAAGCGTTCTCCATGAAAAAGAAAGGAACTCGTAGGAGCTGTACTACTATGCTGTAACAGCAACATCTGCTCCCCTCCCGGCCCAGGCAGCACACAGGGCCTGACCTCCAAGCCTGCAGTGTATGTGACCACTCAGTTTGTGCCTTTTGTGCCTCGACAACTGAATGTCAGCCCCGACAGTTTTGGTAATGCTGCCATCTGCCCAGTAGGATATGAAGGAGTTCACTCCATCACTTCCCATGGGCTCCTGAAGGACAGCTGATAACCAAGCCAGGCACCAGTGTGACAGATGACTCAGAAACGATACTGTACTACATCTTCTGATGCAATGCTGGTTTCAACCACATTATTAGGGTACAAGCAGCAAGTATAAAAGTTTTAATGACGGACATCATAAAACTGTAATGAAATAGGTCTTACTTGAATTAGTAAGATGAATCAGCTACAGGATTTTGTAATCCCCCGTGATATTTTGTGACGAGAAAGCTCTGCAAAATAGCTACTTCTTGAAATTCTAAAGCATAACCCATTAGAAAGTATTCCTGTGGATGGGATGTCGAATAGAATAAGTGAGTTACGCTATTAACTGGGCTCCCATCTCATCTTAGTATTACATGGTATCTTTTCTATGATCAAAACTATGTAACATTAGCTTGTACCACCTGGTTTCAATGGTAACAAAATAATTATTAAATGCATTAGGAAATGGTCTTCATGTTTAATAAAGTAATGCCTTTTTGCTGAGAATATTTTATGATAAGACTTTGGTTTAAATGGAGACATCAGAGACTTATTCAGAAGAAACCTTTTCCAGCTGAAACTAGAAGATTAAATTGTCATGAGAATGTAAAATAAACATTGCATGCATTTAATGCAAAAAGTATCATCCTTCCAACTGACAGCAAACTTGCTACTTTCCAAAATGTTTTAGCTATCTGCCGTTTCACCTTTTACTTTTTGTGGGGGAATGACAAATGAGAAAGGAATGGGAAGGCTGTCTTGCTAGACAATGTGACCGGCAGATCATGGAGCTGACAAAAATTAACTCACATAAGTATCTAATATGTAAGGGAAACACCTTGAAGGACAGGACTGAAGGTCCAAAAGTTCTGCTTTGCTTTACATTAACAAAGAAAAAACCCCTTGTGCCAGCAATGCTAAAAGCAGTGACTAAGTTGAGAGGCCATATTCTCTCCCCAATCAGTAGAGATAGGGATCTATCTATTTGTCTCCATTGACTACTGGGAATCTACACTACCTTTATCTTAAACTATATACCCACTTCAGTCTTTCTGTTAAATTAGGGAAAGGAGATTGCATTCAGGCCTAAAAGCCTTTATTCTTAAATGCAAACATTAGGTCGACAATAAACAATAAATTCCCCTAATTTTAACTTGAGTTCTCCATGTTGGCACATAGACATTCCACTCTAGCTGACACCCTGAGCCTCAGGCTATGATAGTACCACCGTTCTTCCTTCTATCCCTGTCACTACTCTGGCCTTTCTTTTTTGTAGGCCACACTTCCGAGGAAAGCAAAACTGTGAACACTTTTCCAATTCAGATACAGAAAAGAGACCACTGACAATGATAAAATCATGTCACCTGCAAGACTGAAATTACAATTCAACCTATGAGTGTCTTTACTACTTGTCTTCATTGGTCAAGTTGCCAAAACATGATCTACCTTCTCTGATGACATAATCACTACTCAGTAGGTCAATGTGGGTTAACAACAAACTAAACTATAATCAGCTGAATTAGGCCTCAACTTCCTGCTAGATATGTCAAATTTCATCAAATTGCATGTGATATGATATTGAACAGGGCAAAACGGGGAGAGGAATGAAAAACCAATGTATCTATACATTTTACGTCTCTTGAGGGAAGTGTAAAAAGATTTAAATTCTTCAGTCTTCTTTGGGTAGATCTCCAGGGTTCAGTGCAGTGTTGTGTTATAGATTTCTGAGGTAGCACAGGGCAATCTGACATGTCTGTCTGGCACTGCACGGGGCTGTGAAGAGACACTAGCCTGGGTCCCAGTGACAGGATAGCTCCAGCAGCACAACAGCCAGCTTGGGCCAACGGAAAGTCAACACAAAGGCCTTGGTGCCTGCTGGCATCAGCCTTCTCGTAAACATAACTTCTGTCTTCTAGAGTTAAAGACACAAACCCTTGCATATAAAGTCATCTGTAAAGTCAGGCAGATACGTCAGCAAAGGGCAGAGGTCATGCTAATGTTTGGTTTTTACTTTAGTGATCCTTTTAAATTTACAATTAAAGTACATTACTGGTGTCAACACAGGTGACTCCTTACAGTGAACAGAAAAGATTCTGAGCCACCTGCTTTCTCAAAGGCTGCTTTTGTGATGTAAAACTGGGACGACCATGTAATAGACAAATCAAAAATTATGTCTTATAATGACTATGAATCATACCACAAATCATTCTGTGCCATTGGGTTGTAATGCAGAATAACACATTTCTCATTTCCCGTCTCTGAAAGGGGGAGATTTACACCCACACTTGCATGAACTTAATCTATATAGCTCATTCTGCACTGCTGTAGTAATATCTTTGGAGACTGCTACAAGATAATATAATGAAGTTTGATATAATCTGATGTAGTGGTTTGATGTAAATTAAGATAGACACTCGTTGGTATTACAGGCTGGATGTGGACACTTGTAATAGAAATATTAGGACTGGTATAAATGAAATATGAATGGGAATGTGCGTATAAGCACCAGAAAAAAGTCTTAAAAGAATAGCTGTGTGATAGCCTGTAATTTGAATGAAGAACATTTGTTCACAACAATAAAAGTGAGGAAAGAATTGCTTACATCAAGAACAGAAGGCCTCCACTTACATAAAAACACAGTGCAGAGAGTTAGAGAGTGGAACACCCTCTAAACCTGACAGCAGGAGCATGACTGTGAGGTTATAGCACATCACACACAATTTTCCTACAAGCCCACCAGGGAAATGGACTGTAGGCATAAAAATGTATATATTCCAAACAAGTAAAGCCAGATAATGACCTTGCCTAAAGATTACGGACGCTGAAGTAAATGAGGGTTTGACGCAAAGAATGATTGCTAAAGGCTGTAAAAGATATGTCCAGAAACTATTCCAGCAAAAAGAACCTAACAGACATGATGAAGACTTGCCAGCTGGTGTCCATTATTCTATATGTCACTCACAAATTTTCTTGGCCAGACCACTTGAACATACACACACACACACACACACGTCATTGTGCATTCTATGTGTTTGTGAGTCAATGAAATCTATGAGAGAATGAATGGAAATGGGTAAAATTGATGTACTTAGAGATTCGGTAAATAATGATCACCTTCCCCTTCCATAGAGTCTGTAGTTGTTGTATTAATTTCCTGCAGGCAGAAATGGGCAAACTATATGTTGTCAAAATAAGAAGTTAATTTTTCCCTTCATCTGCTCGGTAGCAGAATAGCCACCCTGACCATGCTGCAGCAAGGCACATGCAAGAGAGCAAACTGTTCCTACTACATGGTGACACCACAAACCTCTGCATTAACATAGGTCTGGCCAAAAAGTCCTGTACCAGGGCACCTACAAACAAGTGAAGGCAGATTGCACTGAACTTGACTGTAATTAAAAAAGAGAAGGAACATTAAGACAATATTTGGGTTTACAGGAATAGGGCTAGGAAAGCTGAGGCCGGTCCATCAGCAGCAAAAGGCAGCTAGGGAGAATGTGGTCCTGCTGCTGAACAAGTTTGTGGATGACATGGAAAAGGCTGAGATAGTCAATGCCTTCTTTGCATCAGTCTTGACTGATAATCTCAGGTCCCTGAGACCAGGGGAAAGGTCTGGAGCAAGGAAGACTTAAACTTAGCACGGGAGGATCAAGTTAGGGAACGTTTCAGCAAAGTGGACATATGCAAGTTCATGGGACCTGGTCAGTGCCTGGGTTTGGCAGGAATAAGTATTGCTGCTGCAGTCTGTGCTATTTCCATCTTCCAACTGTTAGAAACAGCAATAGCCAAGTGCCCTTCTTTTGTGAACCTGTGTACTTTGGAAAGAAGATGCCTAAGTAATTACAGTAGATCAAAATTAGAGTTAAATTGTCTCTGACTTTTAGATGATATTAAAACCAAGGAAACACTTGTATCAATAATCTTGCACATAAATCTATAAAAACAACTACAAGATAAAAGACTGTCAGGCAACATTTCCTGAAATAATTGGAAAGAGGATAAAACGTTGATCCATAAAAAAAAATCGTCATATGCCAGATAAATATATATACCTCTAGACTGACACATGCATATGTGCATGCATGTACACACCTGCATACATGGACACATTCCAAACTTGTATCTGTCTCATCCTTAAAACAAACAGTGATTAACACTGAAAAAATACTCTGTTTCTACTAACAATTAAAATTACAGTTCAGGAGTATTTTCATCCATGTTTCACTTACATCAATAATTTCAGTAAAACAGCAAAAATATAATTTCACCTACGGTTTGAGTTCTTACTGTTCTGCCATACAGAATTCTGAAATATTTCAATTTTCAGCAAGATCAGTTTTTTTTTCCTGAGCATGTTATTTCTTCAAATAACAATATTGAATAATGATTTAAAAGTGGTTAATTTAATTCTACTGGAATTATTTACAAAGTTGAGATGATACTTTTTGAGGTTTTTCCCTCTCCTCTTCAATTTCATAAACTTTTATATTTACAATGCTATTCCTTTTCTCTGCTTTACAATAAATTATTTAGATTAAATCCATCATTATTTAGCTGAGATGATCTAGTTTCTCAATAAGAACAAAATAATTGTGAGATTTGCAGTTTTTAATAATGGAATTTCAGTGTTCATTAAGCTTATTAGTAAACTATTATGAACACTGCACTTTCAAAATTTTGTTACCACTCATTTACTTTTTTACTAGAGAATCATACATTATAACACTTATTATTCCTCAAGAAAACAACATTGCATTTGCATCAATCAGATTATCACAGTGTTATGTTGCTTAGATACTGTAAATTTCAAGTTTAATGCATTTTATGTTGGCATTTTACTTGCAAATATCAAGCATTGCTTCACAGAATACATACTTTAAAAACATTTGTTATAATCTGCTATTTATAACTTATTATGGAGAAGGAACAATGTAGTTTCTTGAGACAAGCTTTTATATGTTCAGTAATACTAAAGCTTCATCAAAGTAATCAACACATACCTGTTCCCAGGCAAAGACATGTTGATTGAAGTAGAACTGAATTTGTTCATTGGCAATGTTGATACACAGTTGTTCAAAAGAATTTTTTTTGAAATTCTCAAAGCCAAAGATGTCAAGAATTCCAATGTTCAAGCCATCATCGTTTTCACTGCAAAAATGAAATATACTTTCCATTGTTGTGTCTTTATTTTACATTAACTACCTTCATTATTATTTCAGAAAAGGAAATCATGGGCCAGATCTGTACACCAGTTACACAGGATAAGTTTTACTGAACCAGATATCTCTTAAAATTACAATAATTGTTTATTTGAAATATAATAAATGCACAGAAATGGAAAGACTACTGCACATGCAGACCAGATATACGGAATCACATAACAACCAAGTCAATTGATAAGTGAATACGGGATTTACAATTTTATTTTTACACTAATATTTGTATGTAATTACTCTAAAAAGTTGACTATGGTACAAAAAGAACATGCAGTTCTTTTTGTTTCTCTTGTAGTTACACAGGCTTTACTCACCAGCATCCTAAAATAAAAGACTGTTGTCATTAAGTATTATTTCTTCATATTATTTACTCATAATAATTAAAATTGCTTAGTTTAATGTTAAAGTAAAAAGAATGACTAGCTAGACCTTTTATGCAGCTAAATAACTACTTTATGCACTGAGATGTGGTATGAATTTAAATTACCAATTAAATTCCAGAGAAGCACTGGAAAAACTTTGGTTTGATATTTTAAGTAGGACATACTGAAGATATGTGATCACTTCTGCAACTGAAAAGAGCTCTAATATTTATTTGCTGAACCAAAAACTAAGAGGACATAATTTTTAACAAACTGAGGCTGAAATTAGTGTCTTTTCTAAGCAAGTAAAATATAAATCACATTCTTTCTATAAAATCTCTTTGAGAGGCTATCTGTAACCATTTTTAAAGTAAAGATTTAGGAAATCAGAAATTAAGAATCAGTCTCAAGACACTCATGAATAGCACTTAAACCTCTTTGTGAAGTCCATCTCAAAAAGGAAGCATTTCATTGTGGAGAGATCTGAATTTGGTGACTATTTCATCTGTCTCAAGATGATATTTTTGATGAAAAGACTTAAAATTTATCTGCCCTATTCCTTTTTCAGAGCTAATTACATAAAAATAGAAAATGCAAATTATTTTACTACCACGAAATCAAGCAAAAGTTGTTTGGGTTTTTTTTACAGTGAAGATTTCAGGTTGAATTTTCTCCCTCTGCACCAGTATAATAAGTAAGTTTTCAGTTTGAAAAGGGCTCTGTAACAGACAAGTGAGAGAGGCACACAGGCTAGAAGTGCTGCCTCATCTACCATGGATTTTATCCTATATCACTTACTGATTAAAGTTCTGTTTATTGTTGCTCTGCTGTAACCAAATACTTAAAAGTTTAGACAAATTTTAGGATTGCAAACTTGGCTCTCCTCTGATGTTTAAGAAGAAAAAATCCAGGAAATCCAGATCTGCAAACCAAAGCTATTTGTTATTGATATGATGTTTAAAATGTCACCGTGTAAGTGCAAAGTGGACGAGACCTTCAGTAAATGTGTTTGAAAACTACTCCCACACATATATGAAACCATGCTCATAACAACAGTGACAAAAGCAACAGCATCAGTGTAAGAGCAGAATGTGACCTATGTAATCAAGATGATGAATACCAAAAGTTTACTCTGAAAAAAATACAAAATAAAAAGTAGCTAGTATATAATTTAGAAAGGGTTAGATGAGTAAATTTAATCAACAGGAAAACACCAGATGCTTTTGTCAACTATATCTACTGTATTTTCACTATATACTATGAACAGGACAAAACATTTTTGACATGGTGCTATCATAAACAAAAAGATAGCAGAGAAAAAGAACATAACTGCACGAAATGCTCTAATGTAAGACAATATTATTTCCACAGAAAAAATATCTCTTTATTCTGCAAAATCTTCTTTTACCTTAAATGTTTGTCAGGTTTGAGTAAAGTGTTGATGCGGTTGACTATCCAGCTGAAGAGGCGGCCATACAGTGCTTTGGCCATGGCATCTCTGACATCAGTGGCTTTTTCCACAGTGTTGGGACGAATAATTGTTTCTCCTCGAGTCACTACACAGTGAGAGGTGAGGGCCTCTTGCAGTTCATCTGCCTGAATACACAGCAGGGATGCACCTAGCAAGGCATGTCATAGGCACAGCTCAGAGACAGATTTTGGAAGGTAAACAGGCATTTTTGCAACCAAAGCTGCAAGTGCAACATATTATGAATAAGTGGCCAAATCAAAGCCTTGAACTAGGACTAATGAGGAATTTTCACACCAAACAAGTGTCGTTATCTAACTTAGCCACCAACCTTCCTATCTTCCACTGCAGTCAATGAGTAAGCAATTCAAAGCAGAGGCTTTAGGTTCTAAATTCCTGTTTCTCCAAACAGTCTACGGAGAAATGCTAGGGAATCTAGGTGACGATGTAACGAGTATCCAAGTTGTGAGGTGTGAATACCCCTCTCAGTTATAACCCACTCATACAAGTCACTGCTCTTCTCCTTTTGCTCCAAAAAAAGGGGTGCTTCTTTCCCAGTTTCACAATATTTTTCTATGCCAAGAAGACTCATAAGGAGATAACATGAATATTTCATTATCTCCTCAGGTGTAATTACTGAGAAAGTGTAGCAAATTTCTGGAGAATCTTTGCCCCTTTGCCTCCTCCACCTCCCAGCAGCTTATAATGTAAGGCATCCTTCTAAAGAATTAGTGAGCCATATTTCAACAGGCACATGTGGGGAACAAGTAATGAGCAGCTGAGAAAGAAACTGGGAAAAAACTATTCAATGTGTTAATGAGGTTCTCCATCGAATGTTCAAATAACCTTGGAAAAATTCCAAAGACTTTTTCAGGCTTCTGCAGTATTAGTCATGTTTCCTGTATGCCAGTGAACTGGTTAGTCAAATAAGATGCATAACATGGAATTTTTTTTCTTTTTTGCATTTGAATTCAAGTGGGCTTAGAATTAATCTACCTTCCATTTTTAATTATTCTTGCAAAATTTCCATGTGAATACAGTTTTCATTGATACCTCTCTTACAATAAAATAAATTTGCTATGAAAATACTAAACAAAAACAATGTTAAATCAAGAAAAAAACACTCACAATTCTCAAGGGCTACTGGATTGGAAATGTTGCTCTTGTCAATCATATGTTCAGATACTACTGCAGAAAATTCAATGTTACCCACATTTAAAATGGCAGCCAGGACACTGTACACACTTCCAAGTTCCTGAAAAGTATATTAAAAAAATTGCAATACTTAATAGCCAGGTAATTTGCCTCTGTGATTTGTGCAATGGGCATGTGCATGTGTGTTATTTCCTGTTGTCTGCCATGTGCCCACTGCTTTTAGGAATGCTGTTCTCAGCAGTTATTCCTATTCTGTACTTAGCAAAGTCTTTCAAGAGTAAGAGAATCAAAGACAGCAAGACAAACCATAGCCTAACCTCTCCTCTGTACTTGTTGACAGGACAGGATTGACAAGAAGTAGGGAAGGCAAAAACAGTGGTGTGCATAACCTCTTACACAGAAACAATTCAGAGCTTATTTATACCTACCCTTCCCTGTGTCTGCAGGTGCAAACATGTCTAAAAATTTAATACCTAGATAAACAAAAGCATAAAAAATCCTGTATTTATGTTTCTTGCTTCATGGAAACAAAGGTACTCCAAATAATAAGTCTGTATCATCTCCCACCAATGTCATCAGAATAAGTTTCACTGGGAGAAGAGTGAGGCCTCACATCTCTGATTTGACAAAGCACTTTATCCTTCCAAATGTCAGTTAGGAACTCATCAAAGCATCTTAATATGGACTTTGCTTAAACAAATTTAGATTTCAAATTATTTAGGAGGTTCTGCCATGGTCTAGTTGATAAGGTGGTGTTAGCTCTTAGGTTGGGCTCGATGATCTCAAAGGTCTTTTACAACCTAGTTAATTCTGCGATTCTGTGATTCTGTGAACAGGGACTTTGTCTTGAAAATGGCTGTTATTACTCTGGACAGTGAAGTGATATATACAGTAAATTATTTTATATACCTATACATGAGAAAATAATATTTGGAATTAGTAAAATAATGCTTTCATTGCAGGTTGGACTTAGATTTTAACCACAAATTTTCATCTGAACAGTGAATGTTTATCATTATACCTGATGATCTCAGTATTTTTTACTCAGAAAATGCCACTTGTACCTGTAAAGCAGACTAGGAGTCTGTGACACTGTATATTTTGAGGCATACAGTACTAGTGTTTTTTATAAATAGCAGGTTGAAAACTTTTGTAGCAGTTTTATAAGAAGCATTTTTGCAAGTCTGATTGGTATTTTATAACAATAAACTTTATAATTGCACGGCATTTTATCCATATTATTCAATAGTTTGCTGGTACCATGTCAGGCATCATTTACTCAGATAAAAATCTCTAATTGCTCTAGAATACTTGAGTACTTGAGCTTGTTTTCAACACTTTCAGAAGTTAATCTAGCAGTTAATAAATAGTGATTCCAGTGACAGCAAGACAAACTGGATAAGCTCACTCTAAAAAATTATACTGAGGATAATTGGCACACAGTTTACTTAGGATTAAGCAATCATTTTCATTTTAAGCTTAGGGACACAGTTGAAATGCAAAGAAATGGATAGCTTAACTTCTGCCATCATGCTGTACAATATGTATAGCTGCTGACATTTTTCTGCCCTTTTCCAGTGTGTTTGAAATCTGGCTTGATCTGTCTCATACAGCATAATTATTGTTCCCCTCAGGCAGTCCTTTCTTACTAATTTTGCCATGCAGCCTAAAATAAAACAGTGTGATTTTAAGACAGGGAGTACTGACAGTAGTTACTTTAAAAACCTGTCAGTAGTTAAATGCAAATTTCAAAGAAAGAAAGCTTTGTTTAGGTCTCAATTTTAACTGCAGATTTTTTTCTGTCCATGGCTTTCTGCTAATAAAACATTGAATATGTTTATATAGAAATTCCTCTGGGATGAATGTCGAAGCTTAAGGCTGCATTACTGCCTTGGGGTGATTCTATGACCAGACTGTATTCTCCATCGCCTGCTTGATTTCTAGTGTACCTTTAAATTGCAAAGGGGAGAGAGAGAAGCCGAGAGAACTCTTCAAAGCGGCCAGCTTGACCTTGTAACTAGAATGTTTACATTCTTTTCTCTCCCAATTCTGACAACATTTGTTGGTTAGAGGACTTTTGCTCTCTAGTCTCTTCGGCTTTCAGCAGAGCAGGGACTGTGATCTGCCTCTGCGGCTTCTGTTCCTTTTTGGACTGTTTTTGGCTTGCTTTTCATCCCAGACCAGCTCCCATCTCCGGACCTGCTCGGCGGGACCCTCCAAGGGGGATCGTCGGACCCTGCCTGGCCGGCCCGGCCCAGCTCAGGACTGCAGGTTTTACCTACAGAAAGAACTCTAAAATCCATAGTCCTCTTTTAGGGGAGAGGGTTTCAATATTTCTTTTCTTTGCCCTGTGACAGCAGGGGACTCGGTCTTGTTAAAGAAATAGTTTTTTTCACTTTCACTCGAGAAATTATTTTCCCGAACCCGTGGGGGAGGTGCTGCCGGGGCCTGCTTGCCTGGCAGGCAGGAGAGAGAGTGAGAGAGAGACGCCCCTCTCGGGTTGTTTCCTCCTGGATTTGTGTCCAAACAGGCATAATTACTAAAAAGTGAACTTAGGAAAGGAAGTCAATGTCCTATGGAATATTTTTCTCACTGAAAAAAAATTGTCTTTGCACATGTATCCGATATCAGAACCTCAGTGGGGGAAGATGTTCCTTCCCTCCTGCAAGCACAGCCTCAGACAGGCTGCTTCACCCAGAGGAGGATGTGAGGCAGGCTGACACGGCTGGGGCTCGCCAGTAGCCACAAGCAGATTGCCTGCGGCACTCAGGCTGCTTCTGAAACGGCAGGGTTTTACAGGCAGGTAATTCCTCGCGGATTCAGCTCCCGGTGCTTGCTGAGTTAATCAAGAGAAGATCCATGCTAGAACTGCACAATGCAGCCAGTGACCTAGTTCTAACTGCATCTTCAGTATGTATGGAAGGCCTCTTTTGGATGATCAGGATTATTGTTTCCACCCATCCAAGTGAACAAAAGAACTGGAAACAAAAACAGACTTGCTGCTTTTCATGCTTTAAATTAGGATTTATCAAGGTCTCTGGTGCTGTGACAAAACTGCTGTCAGTGCTGAACCATGAATATCCTTTCATGCTGCTTCTGGAAAGGTGAAAGCACAAGTGAAAGGATGTGATAGTACAGGTGTGATATTACTAAATGCTGTTGTGAATAACATGTAGAGGACGAAGAGTCTGTGAATGCCACTGCTACTACAACTTAATGGAAAGTGACCATGGAGGAACAAAATAGGTGAATAAATCTGTTCTCCTAGCTATTTCAAATATTTACATTGAGGGAAGCCAGAAATAGTCAACTGAAGCAAGCAGTTTTCTGTGAAATGCTCCTTACGACATACATTTTTTTCAGAGAAATTAAAACACACATCCATTCTGCAGCACTAGTGCTGTATTTCACAGATACTGTATGGATCATACCTCTACTATTTATATTGTTTATAAATAAAGTCAGAGATAAATGACACCTGTGATGTACCACTTCTCCTAAAGTAAAACTAGGGCACAGGATGGGATTTCTTTCCTTTATAAATCCAGAGTCCTTTATTTAATTTTAATTCTGCCCAAGACAGATTGAGGAGAGGGGTTTAAAGGCTAGCTGAGCAATGATAAGAGATCATAAAGAAAGAATGAGTTCAGTTAATGTTTACTGATGAGATTCATCTCCAAAGGGATTTAAGAACTTCATTCAACTTTATCCCTGAAGTTGTGAAAATGTATTGAGTTCATCAATACCCAGATCAACTCAATGAATTTTTAGAACTCTCACCATGGACTTCCTCTTAAAACTGAGATGAGGCTCATATTCACAGGCCTAGAATTATTGGCTAATAAACAGTTACAACATAATTTTCTATGCATTAAATTTGTTAAAATCTCCCCCCCTCCAATTACTCAGCTGTGCTGTGTTCAATAATTTCAAAGTCTTGTTGACTAATACCACTTTATTGGTTTATCAATGCCTTGAAACCTTAAAAATTTAAATGTTACTATATAACAGTAAGTTGACTGTGCAAGATCCTAAAACATAAACACAATATGATAAAGTAAGAAAATAACAAGGGAGATTTGAATGCTTTATAAAAGTTTTTCCTGATTAAGGTATCTGGTAAAGTTCACAAAGGAAAAGGGTTATCGGCACTCACCTCCAGTGTAAAACCTATGACTTTGAAGCACTGTTCTATTAATTCAAACTGAGACTTATAAAAGCTATTGTTCATGAAATCTTGCACTATTCTGAAATGATCATTTTGCAGATATCTGAAAGAGTTGATGGATACAGAGTTAGAATGTAAATGAGGCTGAGAATTCAACATGGCATTTCTTAGTAATCAATTTATGCAAAAATAAACTGCATTACCTGGGAGGTCTATATTCTGGCAGTTTATAATGTGCCAGTTTTTTCTTTTCTGCGAGACCAGCATAAATATAATAAAAAATATGGAAATTTTTCTCTCCTCTGAAACAATAGAAACAACAAACTGATTTAGTAATATAACCATGCTACATTTACTGATGGCACACATACTATTACTAAATGTTATTTTAATAACAGGCAAGACTCACACAAACTGACAGAGGACTCTGAAAGAAGCTTTATTGCAGAACTTTCTGTTAACACTCTTTTCATGCCATTGTGTGTTTGTCCTGACACTGCCAGGGTGGCTGCTGGGTGCTAAAGCAGCTCAGTGCTGCTCTGCCCTTGATGCAATTGGCAGATGATGTGTGAGATCTTGCACACTGCTCACCCACTCACATTTAATGGGCTGCTTAACTCCAGTTATTTTAAAAAGTCTTCTGACTGTGGGAGAGGTATGCACTCCTGGTTCACTGAATGCAGTATGTCTGCTGTGGCCTTTAGCCCTGAACCAAGAAGCAGACATTCAGTAAAAGGGACTTATGACTTGGCATGCTTTGCCTAGAAGCTAGATGCCCAAACCTAGGACAGAGGTTTATTACACATTCAAGGTTCCTGTGCTCCTTATGAGAAAGAACTGGAAACAGGCGAAAATTTGCAATCACAACTGAGCCCTGAGATGCCCAAATCAGTCACTACTGAATGGCAAATAGGAATTGTGTTCAAACCCCTGCTTTCTGCATGAACTTAGGTGTATGTCTCAGGGGCACCATTAGATCATAGAACCATAGAATGGCTTGGGTTGGGAAGGGACGTTAAGGATCATCTAGTTTCATGTCCCCTGTCAGGGGCAGGGACACCTTTCACTAGACCGGGTTGGTCAGGAACCCATCCAGCCTGGTCTGAACACTTCCAAGGATGAGGCATCCTCACCTTCTCTGGGCAACTTGTTCCAGTGCCTCACCACCCTCACACTAAATAATTTCTTTCTCATATCTAATCTAAACCTACTCTCTCCCAGTTTAAAGTCAATGCTCCTTGTCCTGTCACTACATGTTCTTGCAAAAAGTCTCTCTCCATCTTTCTCGCAGGCTCCTTTCAGGTGGAAGGCAGCAATTTGGTCACCCTGAACCCTTCTCTTCTCCAGGCTGAACAATCCCCATTTTCTTAGCCTTTCCTCATAGGAGAGGTGCTCCATCCTTCTAATAATCTTGGTGACCTTCTATGGAATTTTTCCAACAGGTCCACCTATTTCCTGCAGTGGAGATCCCAGAGCTGGAAGCAGCACTGCAGTGGGGTCTCACCAGAGCAGGGTGGAGGGGCAGATGTCCCCCCTTGACCAGCTGTCCACCTGCTTTGGATGCAGCCCACGTTCGGCTTTCTGGGCTGTGAGTGCACATGGTCCAGCCTCCCATCCACCAGCACTCCCAAGTCCTTCTTGGCAGGGATCTTTGACCCATAGCCCGCTATAAACAAATCCTACTAGATGTTCCAAAATGGAAAATGAGCAAACAAAGAAGTAAGCTACAATACTAGAGGAAATTTAGAAGAAGGAAATCCAAGTTATATACTTAACATGAGACTCCAAAATCCCACAAAGAAATGTGTAACTGAACTATTAGAAAGTTTTAAATTATTTGCGCATTCTTATTTTATATATCACATGGACACTTTTATAAGATTTTTTTAAATAACCCAGGACGCAATGAAAATCTCGAGTAGTTTTCATATACAATTTCATATACAATTTTTAAGAAAAAAAAATCCAGGTACTTTATTCATCTTTGTGTTTTGAACCAAGGTGATTTCCTGCATCATAGGCCTACTTTGTAACCCCCACATTAAGTCAAATACAATTTTCATACTTACACTGCCTGGTGGACAACTCTGGATTTTTCAAGGAGGTACTCTGAAATCTGAGCTCCTACTACAGTGCCACCACAAGTGAATTTCATTTCCAAATATTTTCCAAATCTGCTTGAGTTATCATTGATGATAGTGCCTGCATTCCCAAATGCTTCTACAAGGTTGTTCACCTGGAGAATCTTCTCCTGCAGAGTCCTGTTATTAGCCTGGATAAGAAAAAGATATTGCTTCAAATTATCAGCAATTATTCAAATAAATATATTTTAGGTGTTTTTTTAATCTTCTCATTGGTATTGTGAAGTGTGACATAATCAGGGGAGCCATTCCCATGGGAATTATATGGGGAGAAAGGCATATATATATATATATGTATGTATGTAATGAAATCTGTCAGAATGTAGCAATCTTCAGAACTAAGGCTGTCTGGAAGAGATAACACACATAATGATAACAAGACTGTCAAAGAATTTCTGTGGTTCTGTGACTCTGAGATGGCCAATCTGCTATTAGGATCCTTGTTAGCATCTGGTTACTGCTCCACTGCACCCTACCAGTCCATTAGCTTGCTTTCATCTCACCTGGGGCATGCAATAAAAAGCATTTTATTTAGACAGTTATGGTGGCCACTTTCCAGAAAGACTATGTCCCACAGACAGCAATCCGGTTGTGGAAGGATGAGAAGCTAGAAGAGGATTTTATTTAGCGCTGTTTGGGAGACCTGAAGACACTCCATGAAACAGAGATCTGACTGAGTCACAGCCCTCACTGCAGTGGGTACTTGTCCTTGTGGGAAGCCCCAACATATTTTCAAGTGACCCTGGTTTAGGAGGGAGGAAGAAGTAGATAGATCAACACCCTGTTCCAATGTTCTCTGGAAAATGTGTAACAGTCTCACCCCACAACCAATGGCCTGTCCATAGGGTCAGCTCTTTAGGGCCACGATAGCAAAGCGTTACAGAGACATCCCCTCTGCCACTTACCTTGCCCAGGACAGTGAGCTGCTGAACCAGCAGATGGGCACTTTGCGTCTTGCCAGCTCCACTTTCTCCAGAAATAACAATACACTGCAGAGAACAGAGCAAGACTCTGAGCTCATCACGTATCTCTCAGCCTGGCAGAGGATGAAATTAGACACCTCATCTGTACCTGATCAGAGTTGTATGTCACCATGGACTGATAGCCTATGTCAGCAACAGCGAAAATGTGAGGAGGGTTGGCAGTCCGTTTTGCTCCAATATACAGTTTGGAATGCTAAGTGTAAGAAAAATAAAAACATTATCACTGTCTTTTAATTTTTTTTTTTAATTGAAGTTTGGTTTTATTTTTAGATTAATGTACAGCATGCTGAGGTTTCCAGCAGTGGTGTTTTCTGACAAAGCTGTTACTTCACTCACTATACCATGAATCTGTATGTACTTAGTACTGTAAGAACTGCTAAAAAAAATGAAGTGCAATTTTCTATAACTTCAGCCCTGATTGCACTATGAAACTCAATTTATTAGGAGAAAATTTACTGTTGTCAGACATCATAGTTCCAACTTATCATTTAAATTTATTTGTGCTTCACTTCCTATTAGTATTTCTGCATGATATTGATGTTAAAACTTAAGTTTTTTCTGTACCTGTGGTATCTGATAATTAGTAACCCCAATTATTGTATGATCAGATTTTAACATCTTTCCCCTTTTGTATAATGGGGACACAAATTCCCTTTTGCATAATGGGAAGACCAATTCATGGAAGTTAACATTTTACAGGATTGCTTTGTGCATGACCTGCACTATAGACACAAAGACACCAGAAATTGATTCTTTTTCAGTTTCTCATTTCTGTGTTGAAATTCAGCAAGTGTTAAGAGTGTGTGTCAATGTGCACTTGAAAGAACATCTCTACTGGTAATTCTGTTTTTCAAAGTAGGCTAAAATAAA
Source organism: Callaeas wilsoni (assembly GCA_013398955.1). Lineage (NCBI taxonomy): Eukaryota > Metazoa > Chordata > Aves > Passeriformes > Callaeidae > Callaeas > Callaeas wilsoni. Next base: position 146,994 of record VWPU01015930.1, read on the forward strand.
TCTCAAGAATGGTCTTACTTTATACTTAACACAAATATTTATATTTTAGTGGAAATTGGTGCTAGTTTAAAATAACGAAACCTAAATTTTCACACCTGTGAAGAATAAATATCTATGTTCCGAAATGGATTGACAGCGATGAGAATGTCCCCAACATATGTGTAGATCTGATCCTTGGCATAACCCTTCTGCAACTGTTCCGTTACTGTATTCTGATGGAGAAGGAACACAAACAATGAATCACATGGGGGGAAAAAGAATATTAGGAAAATGTATAAAACATTTATATTGTTTCAATGAGTGAGGATGGGGAGGGAAGGTATTTATAGTCAGGAATACAATGGATCATGATCAAAAGTGCATAATATTTTCAAACACACTGGCATTTCTAATTTTCTATGTCCAGACTTACTTTGAACAATACATACTTCGAGATCCCCCAGTGGCTGTAGGAAAAGGAGTTAATAAGTACTGCTTTTGTTCAGTTCATTAGAGGTTTCCATGAGACAGTCTTGTCTGCATTTCCAATAATAATGTTTCATGTAACTTATCAAGCAAGAGCCATTTGATTGAGTTCATAACTGCCATTACAGCTGTTCTAACATTACTCTAAGTTATGATACAACACAGAGGTTCAACTGTTTGGTTCCCATTAATGTAAACAATGAGGCATCTTTCCCTATTAGCAAGCAGTCTCTGCTGTGGTTGTTCTTTGCTGCTGCAGACCCATTTCTCCCTGAACCAAGAAAAAAGAAGGGCCCATTAGTGGCATTCAAATTTCTTGATGTAATTTCCCTCAGCTTCTTCTGCATACACAGCTGGGTAGATAAAGTGCCTGGTTAGGTTTCCAATCAAAACAGGCCACAGAGATGAATGAAGAAATTCAAACCAGCCTAATCTGAGGTACATGTGAAAATATTTAGGCCCCATACCCACTGGAAGAGAACAACTGGCAGCAGAGGACTACAGAAGGAATTGCTTTCCTTCCTTATCCATCTATTCACAGTGTTGTACACTGTGTCCTCTTTAATACACTTGAAAGCTGAATACTCAACAGCAGTAGAGGTTATATTTCCTTCATGAGAAAATATAAGGAGAAAATCTTGGTTTTCCATTGCCTTGATAAACTTTTTGGTTTTGAATGCTCTCTTTCCTTTTGGCCATAACCAGATTCATGTTACAGAATTATTTTAGGGGAACTTCTGCCCTTCTTGAAATTATTTCTTGCACCAATAGAAGGTCTTTTGTCTTGCTCTGAGGATGAGGCTGTTTAAACTGAAAGAAAAATTTGAGTGGAAGAAAGAATACAGTTTTGAGAAGCTGCCATTGATATGTGAAAGAGGTTTTAAATTGGATTTGATTTAGTAACACCACATAGTCAAACAATGCATTTAGACAGAGGCTTCCTGAGGACTTCCACAAGAATGCTCCACCTCTGAGGAGATGGGATATGTTCCAGCTTATCTGGTTTTTTATGCAATACAATCTGTTTAGCTTGGATTGTTTATATGTATCATGGTAAAAGATAAAAAAAACCCCAAAACAGTCTTACTCTTCCCAATACTAAAAAAATGCTTAAATCTGAACTTTGTGCAGTAGATGAAGTTTGGATTAGCTCAATTACAATTAACTAAACATCAAGCTGCTAGAACAAAGCGCTTGGGAGATGGAGGATATTCTGTGAGCTGTCAGCATTACACAGTTTACCAGCTCAAGGGCCACAATGAGTATTCTGGACTGACAAAGATACAATATACCAGAGAAGTTTTACAGATAAGAGAATGTGAATTATAATCTATGCATAGCCCAGTAGATGAAGAATGACAGTTTGTTTACAACCACCGATGGCCCCCAAGACCTGCAAATCGTGCTGAGGCCTGATTCTTCTTTCTGGTTTTGAAGCTTAAAGCATAAACACAGCAGACTTCCTCCCTCCCTTATGCCATGTTCTCCTGCTCCTAGTGGACTCATTTTTGAACTTTGATAAACGACTGATATTTGTATCAGTAATTTTGTCAAAAGTTCACCAGCAGGCATTGACAGGTGAGAGCCTCAGCTGACATAAATTGACCCTCATGCATCTCCACACCAAAATAAGTCAGTGAGAACCCAGTCTGGCAGAGTATAGTAAGCTAGTTTAAGACAACTCTTGGTGTTCAAGCAACAGGGATGGAAGGTCTTGGACCTAGATCAATTTCAGGTTAACACAACATTGCAAACTGAATACTTAGCTGTAATAAAATCCAGTGACATCAATTCTGTTTAGTCAATGATGTTACAATACTGTTTGACCTAGAGCTGTAACTCCAGAGATTGTTTTAACTTTGAGTTGGAACATTTCTGACACAGTAAGGTAAATCTTATCAAATGTATTTGACATGAAATGTAAAATATCATTGTACACTTACACAATTGAAGTGTGACACTACAGTTGAATTTGAAAATCAACAGCACACCATTTTGATTTAATATGTGATTACTCCTCTTCAGGAAAATATGAGAAAAGAGGTTCTTACCTCATCCAGTACCTCCAACGTTGCTAAATCATCTACCTCTTCTTGGTTTGAAATTAGTGACTTACTGTAGTTCCCTTTCTTTGTATGAATACGTTCAAATCTAGAAAAGAAAGAGATACAGTCTCCTGATGTAAGGAAACACAGAGCAGATCTTGCATCTGCAACCATCTTGAAGGCCAAAACATTCCAGCTTTCCATTGTTCTGAATTTAAACACACAAATGTTTGAATAGCAGGACAGGAGGCAACTTCTTGGTACAGCACACCTGTCCTTGACAGTTCAAAAGCTGTGATTTTATCCCAGAACTGCTACCATGAAGAACTTTGTCACTCTATAGATCCTTGCTTAGCTCACACCCTTACATCAGCTGCAACACTGGAGTTTGGCAATACAAGTGAAAAAAAAAGAACATATTTATAAAACATGTAACAGTGAAACTCTGGCGCCAACATGCAAAAAGATCCTGATAAAATTATGGATAGGACAAAACCAGGGGTGTATGATGAAGTAGTACAGCAAAGAGTATGCAGACAAAGCACTCAGGATGGAAAAATTTCTAGGTTAGTAATGACAGTGCTGTAAAGTCTGGCTGAGATGATGACAATATAGAGCAAAATGCTACAGAACCACTGGGTAAGTGAAATATCTTGACCAAATTTTCTTGGACTCACTAGGGAAAAAAGTTATACATGGAAGGAAACAAATTTCAAATATCTTTCTTATCAGGGTTAAACTTCAAGTTTAACTTTAAATTTGTTTTAAAGTTAGATTTCTTTTCTCCTTCAATCAAACAAAATTCCCAACTTTCTGCAGTCTTATTTTAATTAGCAAGAAAATTCCCAGAGACTTGGATCATTCTTTATCCAAGAGTAAAGGCATTGCTAAATGGAGCAAAAGCAGCAGAGAATGCAAGGTTTACAATTCGCATTAGTTATACTTGTTTCATGAGATGAGAGAAAACAAGGGAAAGGGAAGCTGGCTAAGTAACAGCAGAGTTCACAAACTAAATCAAGCTCAGATGTGTAATAAGGCACAAGCATAGAAAACCCATTAAGTAAATCTGATCTCCTGATATGACCTCACTCTCCTCGATGCCACTGGTAGGAAGACACCTCTCAAACACAAGGACCATATACCTTGGTAAACTGAGACAGCCGGGAAACCGTTGTGTGAAGCACTCACTCTTTACGTTCATCCCAGACAAGACCAGGGAAATTATTTAATTTTGATATTTGGATATATGGCATAGGTAAAAGCAGACAGGTGTTTTCTACACAGGCAATAATTTTGATATACAGTGAACAGATGACAGAAGGAAGAGTGTAATCACAGCAAGATGAAAAGTTAGAGTGAGTGAACATCCCACTGATGGGGAAAGCTAAGAGACTTCTGAACACACCGATTTACTGCGTATTTAATGGGCTGTACCTGTTCCATGAACACCACCTAGTTCATGAGTGCTACTTCAGGTCGTGCTGGCTGTGCACTGACGAGGGATGTAGGTGCAGAAACTCAAGCAGGCACCAGCTTGGTGCAATTACTAACTGCCAGGACTGAAAAGGGACTGGAGGAAATGGGCAAACGATGCCCTCGCAAACTGTAAGTGCAATCACATCTGGATGATGGAAATCCAGACAAGAGTGCACTTCATCTATCACTTCCTTCAGTTTCTCTTGTCTCTAACAATCATTTCCCGAGGATGACAGAACGGCCTGTCCTCATCCTGCTGCCAGTAATGGTGCAGTTTCTTACTCCTTTACATACGTGCCAGCTACCACTGCAGTCTTTTAGTTGTCCACAATGGAAAGGCAGGAGATTCACCCCCATAGCTGACTAATTCTGCAACTTTAACACCAAGACACAAACATGTAAGACTTCCTTGCAAGAGCTACCATAGTTTCACAGTTTCTGTGCCGAAATTGCAGCACAGTATCCAGTGAGGAGGCTAAGTGACCAGGAAGCACAATGAACCATAGGATTGACAGGACCTACATTATCCTAGGTTTGACATATTCTTCCCTTTCCTTTGGAATCCAGTTTTACCACGAGAGCTGTCTTGATAGTACTGTCCTTGCAATAACAGTATGAGACAATTTTTGGTAGCATGTACCTCCAGGTTGTATTAAAAATGATGTGGTAATATTAAGATTTAAATTAACTCCTCAGGCTTGCATAATCTGCTGCTGTTTGATTTGCATTTACCGGCTAAAGGACATTATTGAATCCAAAGGCAGAGGTGCAGGCGATATCCTACCCTCTCAATAGAAATCTGTCCCCTCTATAATTCACACTGCTATTTATACCTCTTTTTAACAGTTTCATTTGAAAAATTTTAAATTTGGACAGCTGAAACAATTTCTCCTTTGTACCTGCCTGAAGGTTATTTTATGTCCAGAGGATGCATCTAATACCAGTGTGACTTTGAGAGAGAGCTATCAATATGTATACAAGAGAAAGATGTGGGAATTGCAGGACTATGTCAAGATCTGCTGTTCTATTTTTTCCGTTGCTGAAGAAAGACCCAAAACAAAGCATCACTCAAGCTTTGCTTTCCATTTCTGCTGGAACTGCTACACATGGAACACATACTTTTTTAATATGTTAAATTCTTAAATGTTTCTGCATATCATTGAGAGAGTGACATTTCCCAGGATTAGTTTCAATTACTATGTTTCATTTAATATAGGACGCTAACAATTGCCTTGCAGGAAGGGAGGAGAATGCTCCAGTCATGGACACTTTTTTTTTTTTTTCTTTTAAGGAAACAAATCTCTGCGTATACCAGGGAAGTTTAATTACACAAAATCGATCCTCCTGTAATCCTCTTCAGCTGACATTATGAGAACACTAGTGCTTGTTGGACCAGATTATATTCTCTGTTCTCCAGAGTACATAAGAGTGGCAGATTTGCAGAACACAATATTTTTCCACTTTGCTGTCAAAGGGCACAGACCCCTCAAGGGCAATTATACTGCTTCACTCCAACCACTTAAAAAAACCCACATCAGTGCTGTTGACATCAGTGCTGAAGTTTCATTAAGATCATGCACAGAGACATTGTGAACTGAAATAACCATGTATCTCTGTTCTGCTCAAAAATGTATTGGAGGCATGGGATTTTACAAGCATGCCTGACAAGCAATTCAGGCAGCTAAAGGCCAGAAACATCAATGCAGTACGGACAAGAAAATGAGTCAAGGCAGCATTGTTTCTGTGCATTCTCTTTCACACCAATTCCCCTCTCCCCTCACTTATCTTTCAAGATTCAGTTAAATCAAAATGAGGCAACCGCAGCTTTTTTTCTTTAAATTGTCAGAATGTATTTAAAAGATTTCTGATAGTTCCAAAAATACCATGAAAAGGAAAGTGTGACTCATGATGCCTTGCTGAACTCTCTGCCTAAACTGGTTGGAGAATCAACTACAGACTAAGAAGTGACAGGAAAAGGGCTGGCCTTAGTCTGGGTGTAAAGAAGAAACTAAAAATAATGAAGTTTTTGTAAGGTGAAGGTGGAAACACCTCCCAGCAGTTACAAACAGCAGTAAAATGACAAAGAAGCAACACAGAGAAACCTCTACAGGATCTGTCATTGCTAGTGATTCCATTTCTCTGGAGGCTGGAAAAAGCAATATTAATTCACACTTAAAATCAAAATTTTGTCTTCACGGATATATCTTGTGAAATCTGCTTAAATAAAATTACAGTCTGCCATCTATGAAAAATCTCTACCTGACTTTAGAAACTGTAAGACTCCAGTGGTAAGCCTCCAGCTGCATCTGCACAATGCTTTGCAGACAGGCCCGTGTTCCCCTCTGTATTTAAATGATTCACAGCACTGAGACTACAGGCTGCAGTCTGCGGGAGCTGTGCTTCAGCTTATGCAATGTTTCTGAGAGGACACTCTTGCCCTGCAGAGCTACGGGGCTTTTGATTCAGAGGTGACCTGTGTCCAGCTCTGCACAATCTGTTTGACAAAGCTTGTGCTGCTTTACCATGACCTGTAAACAAAGCAGATTATAATCCTTCACCACTGCCTCAAGAAACAGCTGTATCCCTGACAAATTTTAGGGGGAAGTATGTGTTCTTAACTGAGAAAATAGGAGATCTCTAAAAGGACTCTTTGGGATTAGTTCCTCATGAGTCAGGCCCATGCACTGTGGTCACAGCCATATCAAGAAGATAAAGGAGAAGCTCCAAGGCTATGAAATGCCTGCTGAAGTGTCCCACCTTCAGGAGAAATGAGTTGCTGAGCAAGTGGCCTGGCACACCAGTAAAGTACCACTTGCAGAGCATTTCTCCTGAGGAGTTCTGAATGCAGGCAGAACATCCTCCTCCTGTTTTCTTCAGAAGGTAAACTATTCTTCATTCAGGCATTGCTGTTGTCCATTATGTTATACAGAAGAACATTATTCAGATATAGAGATGAGTATTAGCTGTGGGACTGGAGACCTGCTTATTCCAAGGCCTTTGTTCCCAGAACTCCCTACTGCTTCTACAGCCTGAGAGAAGTTTGCAGCGCAGCCATCCTACACAGGAGTGTCCCCAGTGCAGAAGCACACACTTCTTGGTATAACAAAGCCCACATTGAGTTACAGGAGAGGAAGAACTGGCCTGAAGGGCTCCCTGCTCCAATCTAGATGTCACCTGGAGACCTCAGCCAAGACAGCGCTGGACTGTGTGTACTATCTTGCACTGCTCCTCATACTGTCTTTGCCAAGCCAGCATGGGGATCTCCCAGCCTCTGCTACAGCCTGCCCTGCAGAGCTGAGCCTGAAGGATTGCTGTCAGCTGCTTTCCACTGGCAGGATGAGCCAGAGAGACTGGGACAGAGTGAACAGCCAGAAAATGAGCGACACGTCTGTGCAATCAGGGAAAGTCACGAAAGGAAACTTTATAATACTCCCTGCTTTTAATAGAGGTCAATAAATTGACAATCACCTTTGTGCATGTTGTACATGAACTTCTATGAAATTATCCCCCTGACCTTTCCAAATAGTTAAATAGAGCAACTGTTTAGTATTCTGTTACTGATTTCAGTGCTAACCCTATATGGCCAATACAGGAGGACAAACTCTTAAGAAAATAATTCAGCTCACCCAAAACTTTGCATCTTTTTGCAGTAGAATAGGTCTCTTTCCCATAATGACTCAGAGAACATATAAAGATGACTCTTAATCTGGAGACCAGAGTCATTTGCTGAAATCTAGGTGCACTGAATATCCCTCATATGTACAGCTCATTCTGGAATGAGTCACAATTCCCAGGAAATACACAATGTACTAATCATTGCATATTTCTGCGGAGATTATTGTAAAAGCAGTCAAGAAAAAGACAGCCAAACAACTCAAGATAAAAGTCTTACAAGCCTGACTGTCAGGTGCAGATGTGACAGTTCTGAAGGTTGTTTCAAAGACAGCTATTTCTGTTGCAGAGTAAAATTCTTTACAAGGCAGGGATTTTTTCCCTCTTTTGGCCTAGCAAGAAGTGTATTTTTAGAACTGTTTTGGAGTATATTCTGCAGTGCTCATTTTTAATAACTACTTTCATCACTAATTATAAATTTTAATAGCTACACTGTTATAAATTTTAACACTCTACACTGAAGGCCTTTGTCAAGCTCAGGGCCCCTGTCCTGAAAGTGACTCTCCTCACAAAAAACCCACCAAAACTAATTGCACTTAGTATGCAACTTTGCCTACTTCACCTCTTCTCTAACATGAATTTATCCCATACAGCATATCTCATATAGCATATTTGATATATAGCTCATATATCATTCCCAGCAGCAGATTTTAAAAATGTTTCAGTCAGGATTCTATGGGAAAATGTTAATGTATTAAGGGATATTTTCTCCTGCTAATCTCATTGTCATTTCAGCCTGAGTTCTGAGCTAGGAAAGGTTAAGTTGCAAATAGATATTTTTAGCATAAAAAAATGATGATTTTAGAGGAAAAATGTACTGCATTTGCTCAAACTAAAAAAAGTGGAATTTTTAGTGAAGCTCATTGCTAATATTCATGCTTTTTTGAGTCTTGAGTAGCACAAGATATTCTAGTGCTAGAACACTGCTCAAAGGCTACTGAAAAACCAGTATTATCTTCTGTCACTTTCATTAAGTCTGAAGACAGGCTGGGGCATATTGCCATCTAAAGTTTTACCAGTGCTGAGATTTCTCTGGTTAGTCAGGTGTTGGCGGGCTCTCTTCCTCTTGTTGTTTCTCTTGTTTCTATCTCTTGAGAGGATGCAGTACAATGCAGAACCTAAGCCTTGGTTCCCCTCCACTAGAATAACAACACTGGGGAGGTTCTGAGCTCCCTAATGACTCGGTGACTCCTCAGTGTTAGAAAATGCCTCAGGAACAGTGGTGCCAATGGGAGAGACTTCAGGGGGGCTCCACTCTGTGCTTAGAGATTACACATCCTTCCTGAGCACACACAGTGCACAAAGATTGGATCTTAGGGTGAGGCCTTCTGCAAAAAAACCCTGAGAATGTGACATAACGTAATGAGCTTTTCTTTTTGAACTGTACCAACTGCACATTCAGCAAACAACAAGGTAAGATCACAAGGACATCAACAGACTGCTACAGAAAGCAGTCAGAACCAAATTATACCTCAGCCCAATGGGCTAAGAAGGTGACTTGATTTTAAGTGAAAACAGAAACAGTGCACACAATAAAACCTAGTGGCTGGACCTCAGCTATTAATTTCCAAGTATTTTTCTTTTTGCTTTTGAAATACAAAACTGCAGTTAATAAAGTAAAATTTGACGAGGAGAGTAAATACATACAGAGAAAATAACCGGATTTCTAACTTTCAGCTTTAAGTCAACATTACCAAATTTAATGACTTTATATTCCAGTGCCCATTTATACAACACAACACAGGTAGCAGGATTTCTTCCCTCAGTGAAAGGAAGAGATCTTTAATCCCTTAAACTACTTGCCTCCCACTGTCACTCTCATTGTCAAGAAGGAGGAGAGTTATGCCTTCAAATTAGGGACTGAGAGAGTGTGAACTCGAGATCAGGAAGAAGTTTTACAAGGTAAGTTGCCAGCAACTGGTAAAGTTCAGAAATTTCACAGTAGGACCCTAACACATCAGTGTAATTACAGTGCCAGAATAGTGTAAGCAAGAAAAGAGCAGCTCTTCCAGGGGACTTGTCACTATACAGCCTATGTCTTGACTCTAAATCAGATTTACATGGTACTTCTGTACAGACACTGCTTTTAACACCATTTGCTCTATGCAGATTAAAGGTCAGAAGATACATATGATTAGTATTAAAAGACTTTTTAAAAAGCATGACTACTGAATTCAAAGATCTTTGTATAATCTCTTATCATTCACAGCAGAAAAAAAAAAAATGCTGTTCCGTAGTCAGTCTTACAGCAAACGTATTTCACAAAATTACACAATCACAGAATCATTTAGGCTGGAAATACTACCTATTAGTATTTTAAACTGCTAAACTGAAACATGGGCTATGCTCAGTTTAACCATGCCATTTAGTTTACACTGTGAATTAAATAAATACATTTTTGCACAGTTTCAGATAAGAAATTATTATTATTTTGAAAGAGAAAATTCTGTTTTCCTTTGGGAAAATTTATGTAAAAGTTACACTTAATCAGCTACAAAAGCATAGGTAATTTCATCACATAGTAATACATGCCCTTGAATTCTAGCTCTCATGAAGAGCCATCAGCTTATAAAACACAGTCCAAACAGGACAGAGAAAATACCAGTAGATCATCCTGTTCTTGTGCCACTTGACTGCTCTATGTGCATGCAAATTGGGCTGCCTTCTTTATGGTTGTATTGTACAGGAAAAAAAAGTTCATTTAGTTTGCATTATGCAGCAATTACATGAAAAAAATAAAGGATTTTGAGAAAAAAAAAAATGAAAACAAAAATGAGTTCTCTAAAATGGGTAAAAAAGGTAACAATATCTAATTGACTTAGAAGCTTGATTTTTTTTCCAAAATTATTTAGGCGTTAAAAGGACTAATATCACACGTGTTAACAAGATTTCAATTCATATAACTTAGTGGTTTGGACATATTTTACCACATATCATTTCCCTATGTTTTATAAATAAATGCTATTTAAAGTCTGGATTATGTTGCTGGTTTAGTGCTCAGCACTGACATCCAGTAAGCTTATTTGAATTTGAGAATCTTTCTGGATTAAGCAAATGTCAAGCCTGCAATATATAGAGCATATAAATCCAGTCTGAAACTTTAATTTAAGACAAATGCACAGTTTTATACTGAGATGTCAGAAAAGAGAAAGCACTTCTCCTTCCAAATCCACTTAAAGTTGACAAAAACATCAATATTATAATTATTTAGAAATATATTTTTACTATTATCTTCAAAGCATAGAGTAAATAGAAAATTCTCCAGAACTAGAACTGAAGACTGCTGTATATATTGTTGCTATAAATGTGTGAAAGGAAATGTGGCAGACTTTAATAAGCTCTTTCCACATAGATAATAATGCCAAAACATCTTTTAAATTTCATGTTCCATTTAAAAAAAAGAAAAAGCATCATGTTTTACCTTGAAGCAGGAGGAGTCACACCAGTGGTACATCAATACTAATCTACAACATTTCACATCTGGTACATAAGTGTACTGTATGGAGTTTTTCAATTGTAAAATTGAGCTAAGACATTTTCAAGTATTTTAAATAAAAGCCATCAGGTGTTACGTGATTTGTTCAGAATTGATATCAATTAGATACTAGTGGAAGAAAGAAAGTATCTATTCAAGAAGACATAAGATTGGAAGTTTGCAAAACACGGTCTGCTCCCACTATCACTTCTTTCAGTCAGAAACATCCAATTCCCACAGGAACCTGACTAGCTATTTTTAGCATACTTGCTCTAACTAAACATTAGTTGACCATGCAAATGTAAGAAAATGCCAAACATTAATTTCACCTAACCTTTGCTTTCTAAAAGCTGGGGTCTAAGACCAAGGCTTGAGTCATAGAAGAAAGGGGAGGCACTTCTAAAGAGTGTTTCATCCCACATGTGAATCATGATGCCTCTCTCCTTCCATTGGCTGTACAGGGGACCCCAAATATTAAGCTTTCTATTTTTTTGCCAGCTAAAGTTATAAGGGTTGAATCTTTTTCTGAGTGCTAGTCATTCTGAAACAGTGGAAATATCAAAACTGACCCAGCTCATCTACTTTTTAGCTACTTTTACCTTGCCTTTTCAGTGACTCCCATTTGTTGATGAACATCAATAAATTCCATGAGTTGCCTTTGTAGCACGTTTTCTTTTCCTTCAATTTGCTTAATAAAATCATGCTGCAAAAGAGTAGATACTGTTGGACGCTTCTCATAATCTTTAGTCAAGCACCTGTGCTGGCAGAAAAAAACATATGATCATTGAGGGTTCGCAGTCAACTTTTGAAATGCTTGTCTGGAGTTCATTCATGCCTCCATAATAAATACATCCATCTTAATCAAAACAGCTCTGCACTGAAAACTGATACAACTTCACGGAATTGATGAGTCCAAGAAGTTAAATTAATGCATTTTAAAGCTAAATACTCTTTAAATTAAGAAATATCAAGGGCGTTGAAATGCTATTTCAGGTTCTTAATACAGAGCCTCACTTGGAAGTCAAACTGGATTTACAAACTAGCCTTTTAAGGAAGGGTATTAGTTACAACAGATTTCCACAAAAGATATTTTACACTTGACATTTACACATGTTCCATATTCAACCGGAGTGGTCTCAGTTGTTACTCACTTGTTAATGAAGTCATTGAATTCAGGTGACCACAGTTCTGGCTGCTGTAGCGTTGGAGGAGGATTCCTGCAAAGGTCAGTGTGATGATAAGTTAATAAGCTACTCACTTGACAAAAACGATGTGTGAAGGCAGGCTGAGTAATGAGTTTTAGAAGGCCACCGAAAAAAGATATTGATTTCTACTGGTAAAAGGAGCATGGGTAGATGATGCAATGCCTCATTGGTTCTCCTACTTTACATAACTAATAAGGAGAAATAGCATTGAGATGATCTACCAAGTGTAGCTAAGAATCACTGTAATTTTTTCAATCAAATCAATGAAAGGAAATTAAACTAACAACCATTAATCACTATTCACTTGTAATGGCAAGTTCCTTTTTTCAATCCTGAAACAATACACTTTCTTAAGGGGATTTTTAAAAAGAAATTCTATTTTAAGTTTTGTCAGAAGGACTGAATTAATCAACTTGCTGAACAAAGTGTCCAAAGGAACTCATTCTTTATTAACTATTCCTCATTCATCAGAAGATAATCAGAAGTGAATGTCTAAATACAAATCTATTGTAAATAGATACTACTGCTTTCTTTCTTATTGTTAGAGCTGTTTACTCGAGGTGTTAATTTGGTTGAAATGGTCTTGACAGTCTTCTTTCATTCAGAGATGCCATTTTCATGAGTATAGTTGTGAAGACAAAAAGAATGACCAACCGATAGATGAGGTGACGCTGTCTCTTTTCAATCAACCATAACTGCTTTTCTTTAAGTGCCCCTTAATGTTTACTCTATCACTCTCAGGTTTTACTGAACGGAATGGAAGGGTACTGATCTTATATTTGCTCCAGGGCAGAAAGGTGCCCAATACTTTTAAGAGTATAAGCCAGAAGTTTCTTTGGTCCTAGCTGCAGTGACTGACCACAATAGTTTGCAACTGCTTTTCCATAGTGAGCAAGGGTTAGAAGAGCATTCGTATTCTGCTTCAGTGCCAAGTCAGACAAGATTTCTTAAACCTATAAGGAATTTAAACTAATTTGAGCATCTTGGCTGAAGAGGACTCTAAGCACTTACATATACTATGTGGGCTCAGCTGTTGTGGTACTGCTCCAGTTCTTAGGATGAAATCCACAAACTACTACTGTATGATCATAACCTACAGACTTGGAGATTGATGTTCTTTGAAATGCCGTAAGTGGCACTTTGGGTACTTATATTTTCAGCTTCAAAGCAAAAAACACGAAAGAAGTTGCTATTTGCACTGCCCAAGAACTGCCACACTGGAACTGCCAGAAGCAGCACAAGCTAATATAAAGCTGAAGCCTAAATGTATGTGAGTGGTGGAACAACCTTTGCTTCAAAGGACAGAAGCTTCCTGAAGACAGGAGTGGGACCTGCTCACCACAGTGGCATATTCAGACTCTGTGTTTCTATCATTTGTCATTCTTTGTAACAGAATATACGAGACTCAAGTAAGTCCTGTATTCGTGTGGCAGCAGCCCACTCAGGAGAAGGCCTTACGACTTTTTCTCAAATGTAGCTACAGTCAGCTCTGAACTTCTCAATGTGCACACATGGTTGAAGCAGAGCCTGCAGAAAATACAGTGGGGCAAAGTATTTTTAACCTATCTCCTTGTATAAATAATATGAAGAAAGTCCACAAACTTACATGGTCTAAGTTTGAAGAAAGTAACAGATAAGGAAAAAGTTCAGTCTAACCTCTCAAGAAACAAACACATCAAGATATTACCTTGGTATTTTGAAGAGTGCCCTCATGGGGTGCAAATCAGCCAAGGGTGGATCTCCATCTCCCAACTCTATTGCAGTAATACCCAGTGACCATGCATCACATCTAGCATCATAGGAGCTATCTAGCTGCTGCTCACAGGCAATCACCTGTTGGAGTAAAAGACTGGGATGGTCAAATGTCCAAATTTAAGAGTACACCCACAGTTGGAGGAATCTCTTACAGAATATTCAGTGAAATAAGCAGACATACACACATTTAGAAAGCTAAAGCATCCATCCAATCTCTGAAAACTCCCCAATGTTTAAACTAGAGAAAGCAGGTGTCCTTGAACACCACATTCTCTGGCCAGATGTTCTCTGATTTGAAGAAAGGGTACAAATCTATGGCGTTTTCAGCTGAAGGTGATAAACTGCATCCCACAACTGAGGAAGTAGAAGGAAACTCAGCAACCCTTCAACTCTTTATATGGATTATTCCTTCTAAGTAATCATCGTAACTATACTGCTCTCTTTCTCTATGAAGTGAAACACTCAGGAAAGCAGAAGCTGAATTCACTGTCTCTTACTGGGTCCTTATTCAACCAAATCAGCCAATGTCCAGATCAAGTGGATCTGGACAAAGTTCATTAGATCACAGCAAAGTATTTAACTTCATATACATTTCAGCTCACCCATAATCTAGACTTTTTCACTGCATTAACTGCAGATCTAAACCATTATGTATGCCATTAGTTATATGGTTAGACCTATGTGTATGAACAGAGTGTCTCGATAAAAATAGATGTGTATAAACAGAGTAGTTCCATGTGCTATAAACAGATGTACTTGCATGTTTTTGTGTGCACACAAATACTCTAAGTAGATAAGCTTATTTATAAGGAAATATTTTTCCTGTCTCAGCTTAAAATGTATCTTTATATGCTTCAATTTCAGTCTGGAAAAACTTCCACAGAATCATAGTGCATCTTCCTCATTCATAATAACCTTTCCTATTTCTTGATGCAGCAAATATGGATATGTAGTATTAAAAACTTTCAAGGTGTCATCAAAAAATAGGAGCTATAATATGTCACAGTGCCACCAACCTGGGCTCCTTCCATTCATGGGGAGATATTTATAGTTTTCAGAGCTGGAAAGGCTGGAAAGTATCAATAGTAGTACTCTATATTCTTTAGCATTTTAGTAAGCATTTCAGTGTCCTGCTCCCTATCTCTAATCTTGTAATTTCAAAAAAAACCCTTTTTAACTTAATCCTTGCAAACACGTAAGACGAAAAGGTTTAAAACACTTTTTAAAAGGACATTGCTGTTTCATTTAGTGAAAGGACCAGGAAGAAAGACAAAGAACAGAAATGCAGAATACAGCAGCTCAAGTACCAGTGACAAAATGTTTTGAAACCTGACCTCTGGAGCCATCCAGAACGGGGTGCCCACGGAGGTGTTCCGACGGAGACGAGTGCTGGTCAGCTGAGCAGACACACCTGGAAGAATGAGGGGAAGCTATCATCAGAGCAGTGGCTATTTCCATCCAAGACAGCCCTTTTGAAAGGTGACATCCTCGTCTCGTCATGCTACAACTTCCTCCACAGGTGAATCTCATAGACATCTTTCCAGTTCTCTGGAAAGAGAGGCCCAGTCCTGAAAGGTACTCAGCACTTCAGCAGAGGTTCTCCGCATCCTTGTTTCCAGTGGCTTCAGCAGGACCGGGACTTAGTCCCAAATGTGCATTTGATTAGTAATCTGACTCCATATATTTTGACTGGTTAATTACAGTTTTTCTATATCCTGTTTCAAGAGAGCAGTAAAACACTTTAGGGAGGGTGGAAAGGTACTGTACCTTCCACAGCTTCTAATGCTCAGTACTGACACTAAACCTCTGCTTCATTTTATGTATACATATATATGTATGCACATATATATTTTTCATGTTAATGCTAAAAAAGATACCTATTCTCATCTCTTAACTGCTCTGCCATAAAACAGAAACAAAACAGTGAAACCTCAAAAATTCTTACAAAAGCAGAAGTCTCTCCATGCTCAAAGCACATTCTCAAAGCAACAATCCTGTAATCCTGTACAGCTTTGCAATATGAGCTGTAGTTTACGAAATTAACTATTTCGGGCCAAGGGTTGGAAAGTGAACTCTGAAGTTTAAAGATTCCTTGCAATTTTGAGTTAAATGACACTGAAATATTAAAAATTCAAGTGGGCTACAGCACAATTCTGAGCAGCCTGCCACCAATTTCCTTCCTTACAAAACAAGAGTGGATCCGTTGGAAATAGCTCTAGTTCACACAGAGGGAACAGTACAACACATGGAGGAAAACAGCCCCTCAGCCAGCATGCCCTAAACTATTATGGATTTATGAGTCACAAATAATGGTGAAGTCTGCACATGGAGAAAAACAGCCCCTCAGCTAGCAAGTCCTAAACTATTATGGATTTAAGCAATAGCCAACAATGAAGCCCACCAGAGGCATATTCTGAAGAGGTGATGCCATGGACGGCCAGAAAGGTTCTGTGCTCCCCATATACATGCTCCAGCCTCAGTCTGACTGACACTGGAGCTCACTTATTTTGCCTTCATACATACATCTGCTTTTTCTTTAAAATGCAAAAAGACTCTGTCTCACTCTGCGAGTTCCATTTCATTGTTCTGAAACACATGAAGCTCCAGTGAGCACCACTGGCCAGTTTCAACTCTGTATTGTCTGGTTTGAAAATGCTTGACCTTCTCTTCCTGAAAAGCCTGCAGACAGCTCATAACAAGAGCAATTCACATTAACCATCCAATGGGAATATTAACTAAACCTCTGTCTGGATAGGGTTTGATTGTTTTGGGGTTTTTTTAGTTTAGTTAAGAAACCATGGAGAGCTTGATCTGTTTTTGCACTCTAAAGCTATGTGTTTAGCTCTGATTCACTAAATATCTGTATTTTGCTGTCATAGAAATGTATCCAACATCTGAAAATAAAGGCTGCAAGGAAGACCCTGCCTGTTCCTTCGAGATAAATGCAACCACTGCTTTTGTGGCTGCCTTCATCTAGTCTAAACCAGCCTTGAGAAAGCTGGATCTTTTTCTCTCTTTATGTCTGCAGAAAGTCCAATACAGTCTTATGCATCAAGGAAAGCAGGACGATGTGAGTCTTAGCACAAAGTCCATCAATCCTACTTCGACTCAGCTAAGCAGGGGCTTTGTTTTTGCCATCTCAAGGAGTTGTCTGAGGTCCAGCTTCCGGCTCACAGAGTCTGTGGCTGTTCTGAGCTCTCAGAAAAACGTATCATTTAGTAAGCACACATCACCTCAGGTCTGAAACCATTGCAGGGATGCCAGCAGATATTATTATGTGAGATCCTTGATTTTGGAGGGAGCTGAGGCTACTCTCCCTTCCTCTGTGTTGTGGGAGTCCCCTGTGCAAAGCTCTTTTTTTTTGCAGTCTTGGACAAGGAAATGGGATTCAGATCTGCAGGCAATGAAAGGCACTAACTATATTTTTATTATTCCAGTGTCGGATTTTATAAATAAACATAACTTTCTGTAGAGATAAGGAACAAGATATAAAAGGTACATTAATGTGTTCAATCTTCTCTGTCTATGCACTGTTGGGTTTTCTTCCTTCTTCAAACTGTAATTATTAAATGACCTGAACATTTTTTCCTCCTCACCCTTCTTTTATTTCAGTAAAAAACTAATTTAATTTGAATTGTTCACCTCTACTTTCTTTAGGCTCTTGGGGTTTTTTTATGCTTTTTGTTTGGTTGTTTTTTTGAATCCTTTTGCTCTCAGCATTAAAGTGGCATTTCAGCTTATGCAGCGTAGGTCTTATGACAAATGATATTTCCTTGGGCTTTTTCTGTGTATAGAGGAAAGATGATGTAATTCCACACTTAGCAACATTTCTTCCAGCATTTCAGTAACCAGTCAAGCATATAGATGGCCACTTGTTTTAACTTACATATTTTCAAACAAAACCATCTTGCTCCTCCCCTTCCCATTTACTACTGCTTTTTTGCAAAATGAGCCAAATATTATCCTAAGAAAATCTAAAATGTGTCATAAAATGGTGGTTTTTTACACACAAATTCTTTTTTCTTATGAAAGTTAGGAGCTTTATAAAGATATGCATTAATAGTACCAATGCACACCGAAAAGAAAATATTGTGCATATAGCTGCCTTCTTTTTATTTTTTCAGGCATCATTTTACTGATAAAAACTGAAAATCAGAACACTTACACCATGAGTATTATTCAAGGTTTTCATTGCAAAAACAGGCATATTGAAATAACCTTGCAAGTAAAGCCATCTACTTCTGACCTTGGCACTCAATAAAAGAAAAACAGGGCAGAAATTAGTTCCCTGTTATTAGGAAAGACTTGTCTCATAGTGCCCAATCTGAGCAGACAACATTCTGATCTAAACTGGGAGGCTGTACGACATCACTTTGTGATGATGTCCTGTGACAGAAGTATGCACGTATTAGTGGCTGACGCTAGTGAGGGAATGGCGAGCCCTAGTGAATTGTACTAATCTCACATTTGACACACAGCAGGGAGACTGGATTCATACATAATGACCTTGATAATGACCTTGACCTTACTCCCAAGGGCTTACACCCCTCTAGCTATTTCTTCCTTCTTTATTTGTGCCTTCAGTGTACACTTCACTACCAAAGCATTGTCATTGTGACCTTCTGTAGATTAAGAACATGTAACTCCATCATTCCTCAAGGTAGTGTCTAGACCAAAAACGGTTCACACTGTTAATCCTGCAGATCTAAACAGGCCAAAATGCTTTGAATTATTTCCCAATCTTTTTTTAATCTCATAGAGAAACAGATGTAAAACAGCAGTAGTGTCTCACAGTGCATTCCCCTTAAGGTCTCTGGCAGGTATGTTCTGCTATTCTCGTTCCATGTTGTTTGATGCAAAAAGTGACCTCTCCTTCCTCATCTCTCTGCCCAAAGGTATGAAGTCAGTCTTTTATAAATCACTCAATTCCACCTTTTTTAGTAGATCTGGAGGTAACAGGTCCTAATGGTTCCAGGTTTTCCTTTAGCACCTTAAGCTTCACTTTGAGAAGAAGCCACTATTCTTGTCAGGATGCAGATAGGGAAGTAGCTACTTCCCTCACAACAGTGGTGGAGTTATAACTCAATTCCTCTGTAATTGCTGATACCCTTGACACTCATTTCTTTGTTTGCTTATTTCAGGTTGTATTGGCGTAATGATACATATCCAGACAGAATATTTCAGACAGATCAGCTGAAACGCATACAAAATGCTAAGAAAAACTTCAATCATGCAATTCCTTCATACTCCATAATGGCAAAAGACAACAGGGAAAGAACAATATTAAACCAAGGCAATTCTGGTAGTCCAAATGGCAAACATCACAACACACCAGGTATGTAACCACATGCAACCACATATAGTGGCATCTCCACTAAGACTGTAAAAGGAAATCAAAGAGCTTCTCCCAGGTTTAATTACTTATCATGAATAGAAAGCATAAAGACATTTAATAGAAAATGTTACTAACAGACCATAAGGACACAAGTGGTTGGTTTGATGACTTTACATGAGCTGTTTCAGAATGTTTTGAAACAATGTCAATATTCAAAATTCCTTATAGACTGTAAACTGACCCCAAAAGTAAACTTTTAAATGAAAAGAGCACAGAGGCAAATTCTTGTGTGAGCTGTTGTGAGAAAAGCATGCTTGAGAACTTCTGCCCAGTGATAAAGGCTCAAATTAAGTCTAGAACTAAAAATCAGGTTCTGACCTATAAGATGGAAATAAAGAAATAGGAAACAAAGTTGAAATGATGAGTCAAAAATATTAGAATTTTCAGCAGCATTTTATGTTGAAAGGTGCTACATTATGTTATGAGGAAGCATGACTTGCTTTTCATAAGTCCATGCTGCCTCCTCCCAATCACCTTGTCTGTCATATGTTTAGAAATTATTTCCAGGATTATTGGCTCCATCACCTTCTGTGATGGCGATCAGATATGGGTCTGACCAGATTTCCTTCTTGCCCTTCTTGAAGATTGGAGTGAAAATAATTTTCTTCATTGCTTCAGGAATCTCCTCCAATCTCCAAGATGTTTCAAAGACTATTGGCAGTGATCTTGCCATGACATAGCCAGTTCCTTCAGCTCTCTTGGGTGCATCCCAACAGGCCCCACGGACTTGTGTACATCCAATTCTTTTAAATGCTCTCTGACCTGATCCCCCTGTACTGAAGGTACATTTGCCTTGCTCCAGACTTCCCCACTGGTCTCAGGAATCTGGAATTACCAGTCAAGACCATGGCAAAGAAGAGATTCAGTGCCTCCACCTTTTCCATGTCCTTTGTCACCACATTCTCCATCTTTCTGTATTATTTTCATCTACATAGTGTTTTAATGTTGAAAACTAGTGTTTCCCAAACCCTCAGGAAAACACACTGCAGATGCAAATTTTTAACTGAAATAAGCATATCCAAAAGATAGCCAAAGGCCCAGAGAGATGAAAAGCTTAATATCCAAGAAAACCATATATATAAACTGCCTGGGAGATGAAAAATCCATGTCATTTACTACAAAACCAAGAGATATGGAGTAAAAGGGGATAAAAAAGTTAATCTGTACTATCAAATATAGGGTGATATAAAAGGATGTTAAAGAAATGAAGGTCCAGTGTCCTTCATGGTAAACTCACCATGAGGCTTCGAGACAAAGGAAAGATATTTTTAAACATACAAGGAAAAAAATTAAAATCCTGAATCTGATACAGAATCATTAAAAGGTACATACTGATAATAAAATGACAAACAGTGCCCTAAAAAAAGGCAGAATGTTCACCACATTTGTGAGATATATAATAATTTTAAACAAAAGGGTTTAATACAACTTCTTTCTTTAAGAAATTCAAGATTTTTCATTTTACAGACTGGGCCTCCAGTAGAGCAGGTGACCACAGACTGCCCTCCACATGCTCCTGCCAGTTCAGTGCATCACACCACCAGTGATTCTAATCAAATCTCATGCTTCGGGGCTTCAGCTGGTTTCCTGAAAGGGATGCACAGGAACATTTGTTGTCCTGTTGCACAATTGGCCAGATGTACTTGGATAGGAGAACTACTCGTCTCTAGAGCCTCAGGGACTTGTACAGCTACACACAATCTGGTGCAGTATGATGGTGAGGAAATTCCTCCTTCTCAGATGCTGCCTTCCTTACACCTTAGATTTCAATCTGACTGATGCTTTGACATCCAAAAAGGATGTTTTTTCCCTCTATATGACTGCCAAAAAGGATGTTTTTTCCCTCTATATGACTGGCAAAACTTGAGATTTTTCTCATTGTTCTATGACATGGTTTTCCTGTTATGATAATCTGATATGATAATGCTGTCAACACATATGTGATGGAACAGAATATTTAAAATACCTCAGGACTGGAATACTCCAGTGTAAATAAGTCACTGGGTTCAACTTTAAGGTTAAAAATGACGGGGTTTAGTACACACAGATGAGACCAGAGAGTTTCTAATAACCTCAAGAAATGACTGTTTTGTGACCCATAACAAAACCAAGTGGTAGTCTTTGGTGGCCAGAAAGGGCTATTTTCTCACTTCATGTGTCTCTGGCATCCAACACCAGCCTTCAGTGTCAAGCTTCTTTAATGCTTAAGCCACCAGTGACATCCTTATGTGAATTAATAGAAGAAAATATTTGAAAGACCAAGTGTACAGCTTATCCTGGATATAGCATTTGGCCACATGATTTCTGTGTTTTGTTACTGGACAGCACAAAGGTTTTCATTCAAACACAGCCCTCCCTGCAAAAACTTTCAGGACTAAGCCTTCAACAAAGAATTAAACATTCAAGAATGAAAAAGCTCCACAGCTCAAGTCAATGCAATCCATCTTATCCTTGCTAACCTTGGGTTGAAAAATTTGGATTTATTAGTTTGATTGGGTTCAAAGCAGTTTGACAAGCTGCTCACGAAGAAAGCTTTCTTCAAAGTCTTTTACTTTTACTGGCTTCTGACATGTCTCCTGGTAGATGCACTTTAGCAGCAACATGTGAATGTCATGCTACATGGTATGCAGAAATGTCAACAGAATAACAGCCTGGTTTTGATCTGAACCAGTGAAGCAGACAGCTTTATTATGGATGCATGCTAGAATGACTAAGACAAATACAAGTCTTGCTATGACTCATTGCTTAAAGTAAGCTAAGGGCAGAAAGAAAATTATTTTATTTTTGAATACTTTCAAATTAAATTATTTTAATTAATTGTTTCATTTTTGCAGAATGATTCAGACAGCATTTAGAGCTAATGCAGGGCAAGCACAAAAGGACACAATAGGATATTCTGACTACTCCAGAATAAGTAATCTACAAAAGTTTGGAACACTACTCAAGGTTATACTGAGCTCCTCTTCAATGTCAGCAAGGCATGCAAAGCCAGGAATGATGATATATTATTAAAAGGGACAGAGACTGAAGTGCCCCAACACTCAAACTTGGATCACTCACAACTGACTATTCTCTGAGCACAAGGTGGCTCTAGACTCCCCCTGTTGCAGCCTGCCCTGTGCCACGTGCAATCTCAGCACAGTCCTTGGGAGCCTTCTTGGCCTCTGCAACGCCACATGGCCCAGCCACTCACCAGGCTGATCTGTGATCAGCCGACAAACTGCTTCTATCAAGGCTATTCGTGGTCATTTAGGTCATGTTAGGAATGGCCAAAGCACATGTCAGGAATGTGTCACAGCAAGACAACACGAGAGCCGGTGGAGCGTCATGGTGAAAGGATGGCACCCAGTGCTGTGGTTCCCTCCTCAGCCTCTGACCAGAGATTTCAGATGCTTTTTTCCCCACAAGACCAGCAGAAAACTCTCTCATACGTCAGAAAACCAGGAGAGGTGAACAATTAGAGAGATGGAATTATCAAGATGCAGTCGTACCACAGACTCATTATTCCATGGAGATTGTCCCCATTGTTTTGGACATGCTGTACAGTGTAACTGATTTTACTTCTCTTGCTTTGTCATTATAGCAGCTGCTGGCTCAGATACACTTCAAAAACTCAACCTGTTTAGCACATTCACAGAATTTTAAACATTTTGGCCGGTATTTCTGCATCAGAATAGACATAAATATCATGCAACAAAACTTAACAAAAACACCTGTGCACTTTAACTCATGTTGATCAATTGTTATTGATCACTAGTAGTGGTAAAGCACTACTAACAGCCCATAATTTGTAAGGAAGAAGTAGTACACCACACCACTACTGAGACACAATACAGAATGTTGGCAGAATAACTCTTTCTAGGGAAGAAACCCCCTCCTCAAAATTTATTTTAATAACTCAATTGAATTATGAAATTAATATTTGCATTTATTATTTCCCAAATGAAATTATGCATACATTTTAAAGTAAACATAGAATGAATACAAAAATATGCTACCAAAAAATACGCTACCAAAACAGTGTCTTGACTAGTTTCAGCAAATTGCAATTTTGAATAACAATAATAAGGCCATCTAGAAATGCCAGTATTAAGATTTCTTTTCTTAACTTTGAAATACTTCAAATAGCTTTAAAGGAAGAACGACCATTTTCTCCATAGCAAAATAACAACCCAATTACATTCCAAACTCAAAAGCTGACCTCTGCCTACCTGCAATTTCCAAACTACATAGAAGTAATAGCTCAAGTATTAAACAAAGCAGTATCAGTATGTCTAAACAGAGCGATCCATATTCTCTTCCCCAATCCACTTTTTCCCCAATGAGTTGTACTCAGGTTAAATCTCTAGCTGACCCTGGCTACTGTCCACAATAAAACTGTGCTAGCTATATGCAAAGTGCGATATCTGAAACTGCATTTGGAATGCCAAGACAATATTCACACACAACTTTTACATCCAACACTGACACAAAAACAGAAAAATGCAAACTAAGCATGTTTAAAGTACAAAAATCACCCTACCTTCACTATATATCCATTAATATTACAATACATGTTTTAATTATGCAGCCTATTTATCCACAGTGCTAAAGGAACACTTGAAGACATTGTTCTATTAACTGCAGCAACACAGCTTGTATTTTTCCACCATCTGCCAGCAGCAGTGAGATTGCATTACCTTTTTTCCATGTTTTCCAGTGGAAGCTGCTTTGCATATTAAAAAACATAGATCTTTCCTATGTATTGCTTATCCAGAGCTTCTACCTATGGAGAGTTTTAGGTACTATTAGCAAAATGCCTAAGAGGAAACTGAAAATGGGGAGTGCCAACCCTTTTCAACATCCCCTTTCCCACAGTTACATTACAGGGCAAACTATGGGGAATCATGGGATCTCTTGTAGCTAGAAGTAGGCTTGAATTCTAAAGATTTAATGAGTCTGCCCACATTTTATTTTCCTTATGAGTACTTGAATATTTCTGATATCCATCTAGATAGCTGACTTTTTTTCCGAATGACCTTTCCTGGTAATAACAGCAAAAGTCTAATTACATGTGGTATGAAAGTATGTTTGATGCATAGACAGGCATGGCCTTCAGAAAGAAACAGTGCTGCTGGAAAAATATGCATTTCTTAAGTGGGGGAGTATAATTTATATTTTTTTCTGGACATTTCCAAGGCAACAGCTGCTTATCCTGAGATATTTCTAGTCTGGGAGAGCAGGTTTCAGTAGTCCCAAAGAAGTATGAGCTACCTGTGCTCTTGGTCAAGACTATCAGTATAAAGGCCAATCCTCAAAAATATAGCTAAAAAGAAATTTTCAAGCAGCATTACAGTCTCCTCTTTTTAGCTAAAATAATCACTTTGCCATGTGACTGTAGGTGTTTCAAAACTTCTAGTGGAAAAATGGTTCTTTCCTCCATGGCTTCTGAGACATCAGCAACTTGTTTAATTTGCTGATAGGGAGTTGTGTCCTCTAGGATCCTCTTTGTTTGAAAACATATAAACATGAAAAGCTCTGGCTTTCAAGTTCCCAGAAGCACTGAGATGGCAGGGGATTTCAGAAATAATTTCAAATCTTTCAAAATGAAATATCAGTCGGACTTTTTCAGACCAAGTTAAAATAATAATAATAATAATAATAATAATAATAATAATAATAATAATAATAATAATAATAATAATAATAATAATATAGCTAAGTTTCTTTTATCCCATTTTGAAACAACACATTATAGAACTGTGCCTTAGATTGACATTAATACATGAAAGGCCCTGTGCAGCATTCTGATTTCAAGAAAAGAAACTGAATTGAGAGGGCCTGTTCTAAGAAGCAAGTATTTGTCAGCAGAAGATGTTATACCCCCAGCATCCCATGAAATTGGTTACACATTATAAGATGCAGACGAATATAGGATTTTTTACTATGAACGAGGTGTGCCATGTGTTCAAGTAACTTCAGGCCAGCTTTTTAACTGATGAAAAAAGATCCGACACTGACAGATATTTAGGCAGCAAAGGTTGAAGATAAATTTGTCACATGACTTTCAAAAGGTATCTGGTATTAAATTAATTTCTCTAAATTTCACTAAATTAATTTTCTGCACTTTTAGAGGCTAAAATTTCATTTGAAATCTGTCTTTTAAACATCAATTCACTGCGAGCAACCAGAATTCTGAAACAGATGTAAAAGACTTTCTTCCCAGAACGCTAATAAGAAACTCTGAATATAATTAGGAATATTTATCAAAAAGGAATTTAATTCACACTTTGCTTGCCTCGAGTTCTTTTTATACAATAGATCATATAGCAGTCACTCTTTAAAGTGCTGCAGGGAATTTAATAAGTGTACATTTTTCTATCAAATCTCTATCTTATACTGAAAACATAGCAGATGCACTTGAATATAATGCAACTATATGATGTGGTAGAGGATATTCCTTGCTTGGAATCTAACTGCTGCAATTCTCAGGTATAACATCCCACTCCAAAGGTATTCTGTCAGAACGGCTGGACAGCTAATTCCCACAAATGTTCAGGTAGTGAAACTGCCTTCAGCAGGACTTCTCTTACAAAGAAAATATGGACTATTAATGGATTGAGAAGTTTAATGACTTTATAGACTGAATCTGTGATCAGTGGACATTCTCACAGTAGATCTCCTTGGCTGCTACTCATTATGTGTAGAAAATAAAAATTAATTTATCTCTGCTGATCTAAATTATCATACTGGATGGATGTGAGGCAAGAGGATGCATCCAGTAAAAGTATTTCAAAATCTTTGTGGCTCGGACAGTTTAAACTGAAACTTTATCTGACAGATCCTTGATAAGCAATTGAGCTCCAGAAGCATTGTTTTGGGGTGTTACAGAATCATAGAATGGCCTGGGTTGGAAGGGACCTTAAAGACCATCTAGCTCAAACTCCTCTGCCATGAGCAGGGACATTGTTCACTTGACCAGGTTTCTCAGAGGCCCATCCAACCTGGCCCTGAACACTTCCAGGGATGGGGCATCCACAGCTTCTCTGGGTGAACTGCTCCAGTGCCTCACCATCCTCACAGTAAAGATTTTTTTTCCTACTACCTAATCTAATCTTACTCTTTTTTCAGTTTGAAGCCATTCCCCCTTGTCCTGTCCCTATATACTCTTGTAAGTAGTCTCTCTCCAACTTTCTTTTAGGCTTCCTTTAGGTATTGGACTTGATTTCACCATTAATCTATACTGGGACTGGGTGTTTCTTACATACGAGAATGTGAGTGGGGTGATTAAGCAATATTACACCAGAATTTTAAAGGAAAGCAAAAATTTCACTCTTCAAAGCAATCTGAGTGAGGCATGGCTGTGGGGCTGTGGTATTCCTTCAAAGTCTATCTCTTTAACTGTCAGTAGCTCTAGAAAGGCAAACAGTTTAGAGAGCTAGTGTGGATTTTGGAAGAGCTTTTCCCTACATTTTCTGTGTCACCTCAAGCAACTCAGTCTCTCAAAGTTTCAGATCCCCGACTGTTAACTGGGAATTAAAGTAATTTACTTCTCCATAAGGGTGTTCTGAAGGTTATCCATTAAACACTGTGCAGTGTTCAGAAACTATGGTCCCAGCATACATAAATAGCTATAATATAATGACCATAAATCAATGTGTATAAATTGTGTCACAAAATGAAGCTTCTGAGAAGTTGGTACTGCTGTGCAAGGAAGGACCCACCATGGCAGAATACTGTACACTGAGTTCAGAGTACAAAAGCAATGAAGGAAAAAAAAGCCATTTTCAAAAGTGATTTAATTCACTGAAAGTTAACTGTTTTTCCACTTACGACTCTTAAAATGTTCCTAAATGTACTTTAAAAAAGGACAAAAAAAGCACAAGTTAAATGACTGCGTAACACACACAGACTAAGAATAGGTCTTTTTCTAGTTTCATGTTCCATAAGGCACTTCACAAGCTCATCTTTCAAACACAGGGTTTATGTTTATAAGAAAACTACCATAAATAGTATCAGGGGAGGATAGCAAAGTCTTCTTCAGGAACACCTCATCAGCATCCAGCATGCAGGAGGATGGTGGAGATAAAATTATCTTGGGAAGGGCTCACTTCCCTGGTCACATGTGTTCGGTGGTTGAAGGAGTCCTTGGTTCCCTGCCTCTGTTCCCCTCTCCACGCAGAAAAGCTGTGTGCACGCTAGAAAGGGTGATGCGATTATTTGGGTTGGGATTTTTTGTGTTTATTTGGCCCCATGTAGTAATCGGTTCAGTCTAAACCAAAAATTTCGCTTCCTCTGAGTATTTACTGGGTGAAAAGGACACTGTGCCTCCATGTCTATCTTACTCTCTAGTCTGTCAATTTTAGAGGCTTATATCATGAAAGATGAGTTTAAGTCCTGATCCAATAAATGTTTATGTACAACAGTCTGTAGCAATGCCAACATGAGAGATTTTGATCAATTCACATTCCTGGCTAAAAAATCATCTTGGAATCTGATTAATGTGGGATTAAATCTCTTTAAGTAGAAGACACAAATCTCACAAATCCCAGCTGAATACCTTAAGCAGCAGCCTGAATGGTGAATGGTACATCGCCCATGATGATTTTATGAAGACTATACATTTATTCCATTTGAAACTACTCATTATTGGCTTCGGATTATTTTACTTCTTGGGGAGGTGGAGGGAAGCCAGGGAGAATATCAATCTACTCCTAAGTTAAAGGGCCATTTGTATATTCCTTTGAGAGGACGGACTGCAGCCATTACAGGCCCCTTTAGAGCCCAAATAAATGTGTGTGTATGTATATTTGTTTCTTGCGCATATTCTAACCTGTATTTTGGCATCACAATTTTCCCAGAAGAATTTAAGATTAGTTTTCAATTACAGCCTTATCAGTAGATTGCAGTAAGTGAGGAATAAAGAATTCAGGTCGTCATCCCTACAGCTTGTAAGTTTTGATATCTGCCTAAATGATTTAATTTTCAGAAGCATTGATCCTCTAATTGCCTTCAGCACCTTAAAAAATTGTTTTCCATAACAAATTAAAAGTCTGTGGGCAAAAATACTGTTTTTTGCCTCACGATAAACTTTCAGACTATCAGAAAATACTAGTAAGTGTATGGCAGACAATTTTGGAAGTATGAAGATTTTTCAATGGAAGATTTTATCCGAGGACTATAAAAGAAATACATGACATTTCAGAAGACTTACTAATCCTAACAGTTGTGGGGAATTTGTGTGTGAAGTAAAGAGAATTCCATAAATACAATCTACTGGCCGGAAGATACTATGCTAAAGAGAGTTAAAATCGTATGATTACTTTAAACAATTGTTATGTATCAATTGAATCAATATCATTAACAAAATAGGAGGGCAAAGGAAAAACAAAGATTTTCCATCTACTGAACTAAATTTATAGTTGTCTGCTTTGCTGTGAAATAGTGACCAATACATTTAATTTTAACATAAGAAGACAGTGTTCTACCAGAAGATAATAGTTCATAACAACAAGCATTGCAAATTTTTATATTCTTCATATGAAACAGTCAATAACTTTTTAGGTAAACCACTGTGGTATGGCTGATAAATAACAGGTTGCATCCACTACCCATGCCTCTCCTCTCCCCTTTTGGTGGTGATGCCAAAGATGAGAGCATTCAAGAATCACTTTAGGCCTAACAGACTTCAACTGACCCTTTAAATGCCAATTCTTAGATTTTGATTTGCCAAAATCTGTTAGTCTTACCAAACTTTAAAAAGTGGGGATTACCTATATAATATTTCCCCCTCTACTGCCTTCAAGTATCTCTTGTTTTGTTTTAAATCAAATAAATGAAGTATATGTGTCTGAGGTGGAGCTCTCCCATTCTTCAAAATACCTAGCAAGTTTTAAATGGTCTCATATAAAACATGAAGCTTTTTCCCACTGGCTCCTAATTTCACTAAACCAGTGCACAGTTCCTGGAGGAACTAAACACCAACCTTATTTTGAATCCTATTTACTTGCTTTGCCATATCACTTACTCTGTGCCACAAAGCATTTGGCACTTACCACCACCAGACTATAATTTCTGGTTTTTTTAGCCATGCTATTGAAACAGCACTAGCAAAATTACTAAAATTTCTATCAAGTTAAAAAGTAACTTTGGTTATCCAAGTGACTTTTTAATGAAGAACCCAAAAACTTAACAAAAAATTAACACAGTTAATATTTTCTGGTTTATTTACTCTAGTCTATTTTCCATAGTTCAGATGTAAAGCACTGTGTATATAAGTAAACATAACATACCAAAATCCACAAGCTTGACTCCTCCTTCAGTGGTCAAAAGGATATTATTTCCCTTAATATCACGGTGGATAGTTTTATTTTCATGCAAGTGCTGAAGTCCCTGGAAGGCGAGACGTAACCATGAACTTTTAACAACACCTCTGTCCTCCATATTACATTTACAGAAACTACAAGGTAGTGGAAAAGTATGAAAAATACTCAAAACTTTTTTTTAATCCAAAACCAGAGGGATGTCATTCTTACTGCAAAACCACTTGCCCCATAACAAGGAAAAAATATTTTTTAATTGCCCCACTTTATGTCAAATAGAAATGTTAAGACGAAAGCAGAAAAATATCACTATGAACCTACATATAATATCTTTAGCGCATAAACTCAAATAAAACTACTAAGACCTAAATTCCACCAGAGAAAGTAAAATTTCAGTTATAAGAAGATGATAAATAAAGACACTTAATCCTAATAAGCAAAACCAAATTCTTCTAACAGGGTTCAAATTTGCTGGATATGTGGATCGTTTTACTATAAAAATAGTTTGGATCCAGACATAGGAACCTGAACAGTATTTTGATGATATTTCTGCTATTTCTCAAAAGAAAAGCAATTTTGATGCTGAATCGTATTTACTAAGAAAATTGATCAATGGTCAGAAATCAATTTTCATTCTCTTAATAGTGAAACAAACAGATTAACTGCTGTTTACCTTGCTTTCTCAAAAAGAACCATCCTAATTACACATTGCCTTGATTTCATTAAACACTGCTATAATACAAGATAGTGAGCTGTGTTAGTGGGGACATGATCTTCATTCATTCAAAGAAAAAAGTATGAGCTGAATATTGACTGTCCTTTCATTGAAAGCTTATCTTACCATCAGAGCTTCACGTAAAATGTAAGCAATTATAAGTTCATTCATCCTTTCGCCTCTCTTCAGAAATCCTTTCACAAGATCAGTCACAGATCCACCATTGCACAGCTATAAAACATAAGGGGAATATAAAAAGGAATTAAGGAGTGTTGGAGTAACCACCTGGTTTTAATTTTCAGTATTTTTTTGTATCTGTAGCCAAATGGGATTCTATTAAACTGACAAACCACAAATTTGTCCCCAAGTCTACCATTTATACAAACAACATACACAGCAATTTTTGCCAATTATTTTTCATTACTTTCTGCATTTAATTCTTCTTGTCCAAACACAAGTATAGTAGTCTATCTCTTTGTTTTCCTGTATCCATGATTGCTTTTCACTAAAACAGAAGTCGATTACAGTGCAATAAATTAGCTGTGAAGGCAAGTTTTGTGGGGCATACTAATTGCTTCTTATAGTCATCATGTGCGGCTCACCACCAATGCAGATTATTACAACATCAATTCTCAGGAACAAAAGCTAGGTACAGTAAAAAATGGATTTAAGGTATCAGAAGACAGGCAGCAGAGAAATTTCCCCAACACGAAATCTTCCAAGGGTAGAGCTGCTATTTTGTCAAGCAACACTTAATTGCTAGCACAGAGAGATGTGATAACACAAGGCATGGACATCATGGAATATGATGAAAGCACTGTGGAAAGAAGGGTCTCCCTCCGAAACAAGGTGTGCCATGGGTGTAAGACTAATCACAACCCTTGTTGCACCAACCCTGTCAGCTCCTTGTTCCAGATGCAGAGCCAAAATCTGCTCTAGACAATCCTCTCTCACTCTCCAGAGGACACAGTCCAGCCAGGCTCCCCTGCAAACCCCTGTTCCTGTCCCGTATACGTGGGAAGAAGAGACCTGGCCTTGCTCTCTGAAAAGGATAGTGAGCACACATTACCAGCAGATTAGTTTAGACTGCAATACTTCATATGTTCATTTTTATCATTTACAATTTTTCTGCCAGAAGAAGCAACAATGTAACTCTAGTGAGTACCTACTACTGTAGGAGTTATACATTTGCAAAGATGAAATTGGCACTTAAGCTCTTAAACTATCCATAATGCACCTGACAATACTCATTGATTGAAAAGCCATTTGCCTCTGTAAAGGAGTAGCTGCTTCCAATAAAACAGCAAAATAAACTTTAATTCTTATACAGTATCATCATCTAGTTGCTTTTCACATGAAACTATATACCTATGTAAGATATTTTAACAATGCAGCACAAAATAGTAATTCCTTTTCACTACTTTTGAAGTATATTCAAATCAAGGGCATATTTACCAGTAAAACCTTTCAACTGCAGAGTTCTAGACATCAGATTCTTTTGTGTATGTATATTTTTCTTCTGCTCTTCTATACCCCTACATTATTTCTGTTCTGCAATTAAAAAAAGACTTGCACCTTACACTATAAAACATTTTCTATCCCTTTGTACCCAAACATAACAATCATTCTCTGACTACCTTTGAACCCCTAGGCTGCACTGAACTTGCAGCACACGAATGCCTACAGAAATGCCATTCAATACATAACCCTTGCTGCAAGATGTGTCCCCCATCAGGTCAGCAAGAGCTCTGGTCTGACAGGGGCTGAGCTCTATGGCAACAGTCTTGGAACTCACTTAACCTCACCCTTACCTAAGTGGGACAAAATGCATGCTTAGGGAGGGAAGAACTCATATGCTTAAATGATGGGATTAAAAGATTTGCTGGATAAGGATCAGATTCCCAAGCAGGATTTCATTTACTGTCATTAGCCAAACTGGTCTGCCTTCTA
Source organism: Callaeas wilsoni (assembly GCA_013398955.1). Classification (NCBI taxonomy): domain Eukaryota; kingdom Metazoa; phylum Chordata; class Aves; order Passeriformes; family Callaeidae; genus Callaeas; species Callaeas wilsoni. The sequence continues at coordinate 179,448 of VWPU01015930.1, forward strand.
CACTGACTTTTCCAAGTTAGTTGTTTATTTACAATGACATTATCTTTTCAAGGTTTCTATCATTTTAACTTTGGCACATCACTGACATATTTAATCAAACCAAATGGATTATGACAATTCTGGTTAATTTAATGCACTTGAGTTCAGGGCAGTGAAACTGTCTGACAAGTAACAAATCAACTGAAATACATTACACAAACAATATTCTTCAAACTATTTTTCTTCATTATCTGGTATTATATTTTGCTTCTTACAGATGGATCTTTTTTCTTTACAGAGCTGTATACCTGTTCAACGTAAAGAAAACCAATGAAGAAAGGAATATATTATTTTTGTAGGCAGAAGAAGGGAGAAACTACACCTCAGAAATCACCCTCTTTAATGTTTAGGCAGTAAAGCTAATACTGAATTTATTTTTCTGGGTCAGCAATGTTAATTTTTACTTTCTTTAATATGTTGCTCTAACTAATTTTTCTACTACTCTCATAAGATATAAATACTTATTATGAGATAAATATCTGCATTATAAGATAAAAATTACTTAAAATATCAGGTAGTGTAAGATACTAACTGTGATTATTATAGACCAAACGAAAACTGAACCTGGGTACGTAAAAAGTCAGCTAAACAGGTCTTGAAATAAAGAACCTACAAGTCAGCCATGCCACCGTGGAAACCCTCCACCAACTCCCAAAGCAAGGTGGCTGCTTAGGCAGAGTTCAGCTGAGGATGCTACAGACACAGGTTCTTGCACACCCATACACAGGGCAACTTTCCTTTTGCTACTTCTGTGCCAAAGAGCTGTACTTTTACTTACATCAGACAGTATTTTTCTGAGACCATCAGCATAGGAGGAAGAGGGGGAAAAAAAGCTGGGTATTAGAATGCAAGCAGCTATAAGGAGAAAAAGGGATTATTGGAATAAACTACAATTAGAAAAGGAGATTATGGCAGACACTGCATATGTGTGCTTTACTCCGTGTGGGCGGGAGGAGGGAACGATGATGTCAACGATGACACAGGTTAGTATTAACCTTGTTCTATTTTTACCATCATGGGTAAAATGTTGTATCTGCTCTAATTTCCTATCTCTACCGTGCATTTTTTGCAGGTGAAGCTGACACATGACCCTGAAACCATGCACATAACTAAAGTTGAATTGGTGATTCTTTCTCCTGGGTACCAAGAAGGTATCAAGTTGCATGTGTACTCAATCCAAAGGTATCATAAACACCTCAAAAAGTCCCTCTCCTAATGAGTCAGGCTCTTCTCTTCCATCTCAAAACAAGAAGCTACAGAAAGTTAAGATACTCCTGCCCAGTACAGTGCTGGACCATGCTCCCTTGGGAATTTGAGTAGACAGGAAATAAACTATCCTTGGGGATGTTGATCAGGATCTAGTAATAGAAACTTACAGGAGTAAAAAACCCTAAATCATTAAAAACAAATCACATAACCCTGATTCATGCAATCCTTTAATGAGACATTATGGGGTAAACGTTATTTAGCAGTACTGCTAGACAGAAAGTTTCCTGAGGTGTTGCTAAATATTGCAGCTTATAATAATAATATCTGCTGCTTCTTAGTAACATGCTATCCACAGTAAAAAAACTGTGTAGCCTCTTACCAAAGTTGCTCAGTTTGAGTGAAGCCAGCTGAAATGCTTGGATGACAAGAAATCATGCAGGCAACAAAGATAATTTTTTAAAAAGATCTTTCCAGTTTTCAGTGAAGCCTCTAGAGAAGGGAGGTGCTGGTAGCTATTATTTTGTTGGAAACACTGTGAGCTCACATGACCAAATGGCTGATCAGTATGTGTCATTTGCTCTACAGCTTTTGGTAAAATCTCCTCAGAACACCTTGATGACAGGCACTATAAGCAGAGAACAACAAATGCACAGAGAACTTGCGACAGAGCCTTGCAGCAGAAGCTACGTGTCTGTCTGAGCTCTGCCCCAGGGCTGCTCCCTACTCTGAAGGTCAAAGCACCTCATGACCTCAAATGACCTTTCACCTGTCATGAGACGTGGCCTCTTCTGGCAGGAGAGGATCATAACTCTATTTTTCTCTCCCACACTAGAAACCCCCACACATGCACACACATTCTCTCTTGCATACACAGAAGCATTTCTTGTGGTTTGTATCAGATGGAAGCTCCCATCTAGCTTTGAATATACTCAGCTAAAAGGGACAGACTCTTGGATTGTCCAGCCTGTGAGACACAGGAAGGGAAGATATTCATGATCGTCTCACAGGGAAATAATTTAGAAATGTCAGAACTTCGTACATGAGCAATTTTCATCACATTAATATTAGTCACTTCTTCTATTGTCCCGTTGTGATTTAGAGTTATTTTCCTTACTGGCAGTTTTTTCAGTGCCTGCATTGATAGAATGCAAATATTATCTACAAAAACAAGCAACTAAAAGGAGGGTAAACTGAAGCCTTAAGGCTACCTAAAACGGGGTGGAGGAGACAGAGACAGAATCTTCCTAGTGTCACACAGCAAAGGATGAGAGGCAACAACCCCCACTGCAAGACAGAAAATTCCTACTGGACATAAATGAAAAATTTTCCCACTCAGTTAAGCACTGGGAGAGATTACACAGTGAGTCTGTGTTACGTCCATCCTTGGAGCTATTCAAACTTGAATTGAAAAGACAAATCTGTAACTTTCCAGTTAATAGTCTTTGAGCAAGGGGCTGAACCAAATAACTTCCAAAGGTCCTCTCCATGCTGTACTTTTATGTGATTCAGAATATATGAATTTTACAATATTCAGTTCTTAGTCTGGATTTTCAGACAGCAGAAAGAGTGGGAAAGAACAAAGGAAATCTTGCATACCTAAACCAATGGAATGAATAATTTAATAGAAGGCTTGATTAATATAAAAATCTGCCTTAAAGAGCTGTAGCTCTGATGGCCATGCACAGCTGTATCAAAAGAGGTGCTTAGGAATCTTCTACAGTGGTAGAAAAGGGCTCCTCCCTTATGATTTTCTGGCACTCAAAAAGGCAAAGACTCATACTGGGATGACATGCACTTCTCCACCCACCCATCTGCCACAACCATGTGCTACTGTAATTGAGCTATTAGTATGCTAAGCTATCTTCAGAAAAAAATTATAGAAAAGCATGATCCTAACACATGAAATGTCACTTAAAATTGCCATCACATCACAGTCATGCAGATGTTCGTTTTAGGTCTTAGTCACTCTCCATCTGACCCAGTTAGACATTTCTCCTCTTCAGCTCTTCTAGATTCTGATGCCCGTTGAATAAAGACTCAGTACCAGCTCCCCTTTTACGAAAACTATCAGTTACACTTTTGCTAGGGCCATTACAGCCTTTAATCACTCACCTGCTCCTGACTTATGCATCGGTACTAAGCTGTCAGGTAACGTTTGCTTGCAGCCTGCAGTTGTCAAGGTGCTTTCATCTTACTTCAGTAGCTTGGATGCAAACAACGGGACAACTACAATTACTTCCTTCCCTATCTTTACACCATGTATGCACAACTTATGGCATACATGAATTATAGCTATGAAAAAGTCCAACCTTGCTTTTATGTTATCACACATAGGAATGCTAAAAACATCACAGGCACTAGTCTCCATTTTTCCCCTGTTCTTAGAATAGGTCAATAATCTGACCTGCTCTCCTAAGCAGCGCTGCCAGTCTCTGAGCTGACTGTACCTTCCTTTCAAGACTGACTGCTGTAAGAACAGAAGATTCTAAGTTGTTGCTGCTTTGTCATCATAAAATTACAGAAGCAGAGGAGTAAAAGGGACCCCAAGGAATCACTTAGTCCACCGCATATGCACTGTGTAGAGACCTGGTACTTTCAGATATGACAGATATATGTCTAACTTGCTCCTAAAAATCTCCCATTGAGGAAGATTCCAGTCTTTCTAAGTAGCCTGTTTCTGTGGGTTTTTTAGCCTGATAGATCATTTTTCCTGCTATCCAACCTGAATCCTTTTTGCTTCCAATAAAACTGCATTATTTTTGCCCTTCCTTTCAGCAGTATATGATAATAAATTATCATTATTTTCTATTTCCGTGTCTGTCAGACTACTGTCATGATTAGTCATTTTTTTCTCTTTTTTTTTAGGCTGTATAAGAGTAGTTGTTGTAACCTTTTGAAATTCTTCACATTTTCTCAACTTGGACTGCCTTCAATTTGCCACTGAAGTTTATCTCACATTTTGCTCCAAACTGTGTACAGAATTCTTTTGGAAGTCTTGTCTTAGCTGAGAAAAGTTGAACAGAACACAATCATCTCTACTCTACCGAGAATCCCTTTCTGCGGAACTACAGCCGGGTCAAGTATGTCCCATTTTTTTCTTCCTATGGATAGCAGTACTTTGCATGAATCTCTTTTCTGTGATTCAAAAAAATACCTCTGCTATTCACAACCGTGAATCTGATGCTATTCCCCAATGTGCCTGTAATTAAACTAGGTATCCACTTCAACTTTTTATGTGGACTTTTTTGCATTACTCAAGTTACTACTGAACAGAAACAGACCAAAAGCAGATGCCCATATGAGATTCTCCCAGCCTAGAAGTGAACTAAGTCTAGTTTTGTGAAAGAGGTTATTTGCTTTATTGTTTTTGTGAAATTTCTGTATTTCCACATTTTCCTCACAAGCATGTCACCTGGGACCATATAAAATCCTTACAAAAGACACATTTCATCTATTGTTTTCTCCACGTTACACCAGTTATCCTGTTAAAACATGGTATTTTATTAATACAATTTGTTCTGGCCCAGCCCAAGTTGACCACTTACTGTGTTACTGGGTTCTGCATGTTCTACAGTGGTTTCTATTAATTTGTTCTGGAATTGTTGTAGGTACCAAAGTTAAGCAGATTGTTCTGTATTTCCCTAGGACATTATTTTTCCTCACTTTGTAAAGACATATACTAAATATTCCTGTATCTCATTTCTCTAGTAACCTTGTCTTTACCACTTTCCACATTAGACCTTCTGAACTTGTCTTTAAATGCTTTAGCTGAGCATTTTTGTTCCTCCTATTTGAAGGCATTCTGAAATATTAGAAGAATTGCATTCTTACTAGTCTCTTACTGTGCTTCTATTTTTCTCTGTACCAGCTAATTTGCTATTGTATTTTTAATGTGTTTAAAGAACTGCCAGCTACTCTGGTACTCTCCTGTATTCTTACATTATTTTTCCTAAGTACAGGTACCCACCAGTTCCCGAGGCCAGCTAAAGCATACTCTCCCTAAGCCCATTATCTTTACCCTGCTGCCATCTTTACTATCCTTTCTTTTCTTAGGTGAGTGAAAGCAACTATTTTGGGGCCTTTTTCACTCCAATTTCCTTACATCTTCAGCTTTTCAAAAGAGATCTCTATCAGAACAGAATCTATCTGATACAGCCATTTCCAGAGTCACTTTCTTTGCCTTCTCTCTCCATGGGCTGTCCATCTCACAGGGTCAGCTGTGACCAGGTAACTCCTGTCCTGTGCCTACAGTGTGACACGTTTTCATAATTATTACCGCACCTAACACCTACCGCCCCTACCTGAAGGTTCTTGTGAAAACTTACAGGGAACTAAATTTGTTTCTTCAATGGGCCAAGCGGTTCAGTACCCAGCTCCTGTCTGTGCTGCACAGTTTTTATTTCATCTCAAATGGAAGAAAGGTGTGCACTGTAGCTCCTATTTTTCCTAACAACTGGACAAGACAACCCATAACCAAAAGAAATCTCAGCAATGGTTTCTCTATGCTTTTTAGATAAAGTTGATTGCTTTCAATTTAGCATGAATGAAACGTATCACTGAAACAGGCATCTTTCCTGAGTTATTTTGCTTCAGTGATCAAAACCCATGTGGTATTCATGATTTTGCTCTCTTATATCATCTAGCACCTCCAGGGCTGTGTTAGTCACAGCCTCATGGGTGTTTGTTTGTTGCTTCTGATTTCTTTCCTTTCAGTTTGGCTTTTAACTTCTCATTTTCTTTGCCACGCACATGCACTGACAAGACAGCCAGCCAGAGGAAAAGTTTGCCTTTTTCATCTTATGCAATGCTAGCCTTCACAAACTCTTGTATTTCTCAGTGAGATCATAGATACCTTCACATCATGGCCAAAATGGAAAAGCCACAATTGTGCAACTATTGGCTAAATTTCTTATCTCAAACTCAGCATAATTGAATGAAGCCAAGCACGCTTTACATAAACAAGAAAAAAAAAACCCTAATCCCCAAAAGGAGAATTTTTCTGTTCTAAAACATTTGTAATATTGTGAAAAAAAGCAAGAAGGTGACAGTGCTGTTACAAAGGTTTACAGGACAGAGCCCAGCTTCTAGCTCATCCCAACACAAACTTTAAATTGCACCATTCCATATTTCACAATCTTTATGTTATAAAACATTTACATCCCCATCAAGCTGCTAATGAAGAAATCAATGTATCACCTGTCCATATCTTCTCAAAAGATTATATAGCTGAAGTAGTACTAAGTTATTATTTCAAAAAGTTGTCTGTAAAGCAATTGGGAGAGAAATATATTTAAAACAGAAATTCTAAGGGAGCTTCAACTATAGTTTCATGGCCTGGCAACACCATGGCAGAGCTGTAATTTTTTAATAATCAAAAAACCGGAAGGGTCGTTTTCCAAAATCAGAGCTAACCTAACTACAAAACTGAGAGGCATTGGTCAGTAAGGAGCCAGGACTTTCTGAGCAAGTACAAGAGGCAGCTTACCAAGACGGAAGATTTTGATAGAGCAAACTCAGCGCAATTCATAATTTTATCATACACGAGGAACAGTGGTAAAAATAACATTTAGAGAGCAAAACCACTCCCTTGGCTAGGGAGAAAAAACAGGGACTAACTCCAGGATCCATAATGACAGAAGTATTTCTCCTGACTGCTGCAAACCTTAGCTGAGGCTCTAGAAAACACACAGAATCTCCTAAGCAAATAGGGCAGCCTGTGGTAACAGCAAGCACTTCACAGCTTTTATTTCCTGCTCAGAACTGCATTACTTTTGTTCACTCTTCACCAGTTAAGAAACATTTCAAAGCACCTTCCTTTTCTGTAGCATCATTCCTATATGATTCAGGGTTCAGACAGTAGTTCCAAGTACTGCCATGTCCATACTACTCATAATCCATTTTATGTGTGTGTTTCTACACAAAGATAGTAATTTAGTCTAATTCACTGTAATTTAAATTACTGCAATAGAAATTTTCCCTATTGAGTTTGAAAGCATGGCTGGGGAAGCACAGATCCAAACAATGGGGCTTGTCTAAAGGCCACTTTTACAAAAGGAGTGAAGCTGAAACCCACTCATCCCTAAGGCAGTTTGTTTCCTCACAGGAGTGTGTGGGACATGAAAGGAGCTGCAGGACTCTGGAACTGTCACAGGACCCTACTAAGCAAGAACATTCTGAAGGACTCTCTTAAAGATAATTTTATAAGAACAAAATGATGCTAAACTAAAAAGACATTTTTTTCTTCTCCTTTTTCTCTTATTTTAATGAACTACTGGAATGATTAACGTGGAGAGACTAAATCGGACAGAATTGAAATTAGTGTTTTGCAAACCAATCTCTCCCTGCTCACTGTGTGTGTGCAAGGCAGTTCCCTGCTTCCAGGGTTTAATTTCAGCAAAGTCAGCAGCTTTCTGAATTGCAACAAACGCTGGCATTATTTCTGGATCCCAGGAAACCTTTCATCACCACTGACACCTGTGTTTCTGTACCTCCTGGCTCCTTGTTCCTTACTACAGTACTCCTCTCCTATAGTCTGCAGCTTTCAGCCCCCTCTGCCCGACAAAGAATGAGGAGGAGACCCCTCTCCCTACCACTGGAGTGCCTTCAGTCTTTATAAAGTGTTCTTTATAAAGAGACCCAACATGTAAACTGAGCACAAAACCAGCAAAATCATGTTGTCTATCACACTTGAATTTAAGCGCTTAGCCCGCAGGTGTCAGAGAGCAAACTCCCCAGCACAGAGCAAAAAAAGTCTTAGCCCAAGCATTCCTACAGTGACTGATGCTATTCCCCATTACAGCTAAAGGAGGTCTGGTTATCTTGGATTTAATCAAAAACTACACAAATGTGGGTTTTGGTGGGTTTTTTTGTTTTTAAATTAGCTCACATCTTTGGTGAAATTGTGATCAAAAATAAAATGCACAGAAAGCAAAGTGATGTTAAATATTAGAAAGTGAGAGGCATTTTATTCACATGCTACTGAATTAAATAGTGGTATGGTAAAACTATTTTCTGGGCTTCTGCTTTACTGCATGGTGGCAAAAATTGTTAGAGGTTACTGAGAACCAGTTTTTTGCACGTGAGTATTCTCCAGCAAGGTGGGCCATAACCAGTTGTTTAAAAGATGCAAACTGTGCAAACAATGTAATATGAAATATTCATTATGCAGAGAAATTATGAGTATTTAGTAAAAGTTTGATGCATCAAATGATAGCTGTACCCACACATCTTTGGTCTTGAGAAAATAGGATATGATTCAAGAGTGAAAAATTGCTATAATTGGGAAGCAAAGAGGGACACATTAGAAATGGAGAAATCAAGCCCAATTCAGGCATGTAATGGATCAAAACATTCAGTGTTGGTCTGAATGGAGCAATTATAACCAAAGACATTACTGAAAAATGACCTGTATTAAGAAATATGAAAAAGCAATTTTCAATTGTTTAATTTTTCTGCTATATATGCCGTTTGAAAATAGCTAATAATATTTAGGCAAATGACAGCTTCCTTCCCCTCACCCAGCCTTTTATAAAACCTAAATGGACTTGCTATTTTCCACTATACTAATTTCCCGAAACATTACTGTTTTACAGCAAATATCACATAGCAAAAAAAGCTGTATATCTGCTTTCTTATTATAACTCTTACTATATATTCCATTAAACAGAACAACTTCCATTCAAAGCTTTTTTCAAACTCCATAAACTTGCCTTTATTCCCGTTGATGGAAACACATCTGCATATAGTAACTCCTGTATCTAACAAAAGCGTACTGTAAACATGCCAAAGGAAAATCCTAAATAAATTATTAAACTGTCCATACCACAAGGTCCTCTATTTCATGCAAAAGAGAAGTAACTGATACAGCAATGCCTCTAGTTTATCTCAGGTAGGCTCATCTTTTCAAAAGCCAGAGTGAGACTGTTGGATCTTGCTCCAAGGCACTCCCACAGATTCCGTGGGGCTCACTCCAGCCAGGGCTCAGTACTTAGAGAGGCTTCACAAAAAGAATAATGTGACTGAATTTGGATTTTCCCACTCTTGCTAAAACTGTCACAGCAATAAAAACAACTCCAATTTCCATACTTCTACCCATTCCTTTTAGAATCATAGAATATTCTGAGTTGGAAGGCACTCACAAGGATCATCGAGAAGAACTCCTGGCCCTGCACAGCACAACCCCAAGACTCACACCATGCGTACGAGAGTGTTGCCCAAATGCTTCTTGATTCATTACAATTGTATTATTTTTTAAAGGCAAAACTTTCAGTCAAACGGAATTGAACAATTGAAGTCCCAACAGCTTCAATGACATAAATTTGTTTGCTGAACTTTTGCATGATCAGCGACTTCCCAGGCTCTGTGCTTTCCTTGCAGGCTGCAGAACCTGAGGCTGCAGATATTTTCAGACAAATATCTTTGCACATCTAGCACAAGAATTAGCTGCTTTACAACACTGACAGCCGCTCCTCTCTTCCTCTTCCATGCACAGAGAGGTGCCATGAAGGCTGACAACACCATTAGCTGAGAAAGGAAAAAGATCAAGCTAATGGAGAGAAAACGCTTTACTGCCGGCCATCAGGACTTTTACACAGTGCTGGAAATCTCAGCAAGAGAGAAGGGCAGAACTGCTCATCCTGCTCTGAGCTTTGCCTTTTTTGTGCCCAGCCTGCTTGGGCATAAATAGCCCCCTGAGGAGGTAGCCTGTGCCTGGAAAAGGAGCAGTGGCTTGTGAAGAGTCTTGTTATGCTGGCCATGTGGGGGTGCCAGCACACTCTCCCTGCCAGAACCATATCCAGCCCCTGCTCCATACATGTTCCGGGACTCCTTGCCCTTTGAGACTGGGATATGGGAATAAGGTGAAAGCATCGCAAGCTTGGTCAAGGAAGATTATCTAGACAAACAGATTTTAAAAAATATTGATCTATTTACCTAGCACACAGAAATTATCAGTCATAATATAGCTTAGAAAATCAAAATTAATGAGTCAAAATTAAATGAGTAAATAAATTGTAATCTACTGCAAAAACTGAGATGATTGTAAAAGTCAAAGAATCTGTCATGGTTGGTTTGGGTTTGTTTAGGTTCATTGGGTTTTTGTGGGGAGCGTGGGGAGCACGGTGGTATTTGTTTTTTTATAGTTTCTTGGCTTTCTTTATATTTCATATCACCCAGACTTCCAGCTCTCAAACAGCTGAAGCCTCATTCAAGTTAAGGTACACAACAGCAGTGAAATATTTTAGCCTTCTTTTTTTTTTAAAGAAAAATACCAATAACTGGATCTTTGGACAGTTGATGCTTCTCTTTTGTAGAAACCACACTGTAAGCTAGAATTGCACTATTAAAATCTCAGCTCCAAAGTAGGAAAAAAAAATCTCCCATCCTCTCAGCAACTGGACTTGCTGAGACTATTTCTTTACGTGAACATACTTCATAGATAGGACATTATATAACAAAGCAGAGGATTTTTGTTGTTGTTGTTTAAATAATCAGGATGCACTTCAGTGGGTTTCCCCATCTATTAGAATTACATGCAATGTTTAAAAGGCAACATGATCAGAAGCTTTCTCATATATAGTAGGTCAGTGAAGGATCCAAGACTATTAACCACACGAAATTGGGGCATTAATTATACTCATTTTTCTCTGACACACATGTAAATTGTGCTGTCACTGTTCATTTATGAATCTGTGAGGAAAATTTATAAATATTCCATGAACTCTAAGGCTCTCTTTGTGACCACAGTTAGATTTGCAAACATCTGGAAGCATCTGATTTGCTAAATTTTTCTGTCCAAAGAGCAGATACAACAGGGCAACAGCACAGCAGACTCATTCCAGGCCAGATTCAGCAGTGTACATGTATTGTTCAGCAGTCTTAATTTTACCTGGGAGTTCCTGCAACACCTTCTTCTCTTGGCCTTAGTGAATACTTATTCTTAACCAGCCACCTCCGACGATGACATTATTTGAACCCTCATGCTGGCTGCCCTTTCTCAATCATATCAAACATGAGCTGGATGCCTTTACTGTCAAACCCCACAGCAGTTCTAATACCATTTCTTATGCAGCAAGAGATCTACGTCTATCCTTGATCAGCTCACAGTGCTGGCATCCATTACTGGGTATCTGTAGGCATAACATGTTTTCCTTTCTGCTTTGAAAGAGAAGCTAAAACAAGCCAGAAAACCATAGCACCATCCTCCTTCAAGTCCTCCTTAATAACTCTCCTGTACTACAATGCTGACAAATGGTTACTGCTGATTGGGATCACAACTGACTTCTGTTATCCATTCAGTTCAACTTTTCCAAAGCCCTTTGCTCCATCTGGCTTAAACCTTTGATGAAAGCTCTCTGCTATGAAGAGTCATTTTTTGGACAGGAAAGGAGTGAATAATTGATACTCTACACATTGTGCTGGGCTTTCCATCTCTAGGCAAATTCAAGAATGGTAGTTCTTCTAAAGGATCTCCACAAAACCAGAAAGGAGTTTTATCAGGGGATCTTAGCTTGTTACATTCTCGTTTTATTTAAACACCTCACCAGACAAAGGCAATCGCCCTCGTGATTGGTAACTGGGCAGGAACTGCACTGGTGGGCTGCTCTGTGCCCATAATGCAGCAACAGCCTCTTGACAGGTTCCCTCTCACCTCCTATGCTGTTACAAGCATTTTGGCAAGCCACTGGAAGTAAACTAGTAGTAATGCACAGACATAACCCTGGTACAGCAGGCTGGCAGTTTGATATGCTGGCATTTTATTCCTTTTTTCCATATGGTGCTACCTTTACAATTGTTACAATGTTCCTACTCTGATTAACCATGGGTTTTTACTTTGTCTATGTTTGCAGAAGGAGTAGCAGGTGAACTGATGTACTAGTTTTCTGTATTCTAGTTTAATTCAAACTCCTGAGAGCTCCCACTTACTGGATTTAAGATTATTTTCTTCTTTCTGAAAAGAAACCCATCACAAATAGAAGCATCCCAAGGACTTAAAAAGAGAATTTAGATATTTGTACATTCAATTTTTTCCTCTTAATGTTACCTTTAAATGATCAAAGGTAAGTAAAAATTCTGAATCACTTCTGGCAAATTTTAAATCAGCAAACACAGTTGCTAACTGAATCACAATAATCCATCATGACAAAATTTCTGTAATTCTTTTGAGTTATCAGTGTCTGGTTAGCAGGTCCAATTAACATCACAAAAAATATCCAGAAGATGAAACTCAAAGTATGCCATTCTGCCTGCAAAAATCCAGAATGATACAAATTATCAATTTGTTTAATGATTTTTCCTGTATTAAAAGGTTGAGGGAAAGGGAAAGGTTAAAATGGCACCTCTTCAGAGAAGCAGATTCCAAGCACAAGCTACTCTACACTCCCACATGATTTCTCTGGTGAAGATTACACTACACCAAGAAAAGGTTCTACATGAGAACAAAGATGAATCAGGTTCCCTCAGTCTGGACTGTGCATAACCAGCATCTGTATGGATTGCACCATCTACTCTGCAGGTACTTTTGAACAACAGAGCTGGTCAGAAAATAGAGCCTGAAATCCACTGGAAACTGTAACATATTCCTCCTTCTCAAATGAGCATGATTCTGAATTTCTTCACATTGAAATACAATTAGATTTAGAAACATTTTCTTAATGTTGAAAACATTATGTTCTACTATGTAGAATATTGTACAAATAGAATGATATGCATATGATAGTGATGCAAAAATTCAACTTGCATGCTCGTAAGGGGAGACTGTAGAGCATGCCTGTATCATCACCAGGTTTAGTGTGTCCATACATGGATACTAAATGGAATAGTCTGGGGACATCTGTAATACAGCAACCATGGTTGCTGGAAAGCATGAGGGAAATGGACTGCAAAACTGGACAACAGACTCTTCTTAATAGCATCTTCTAGTGCCATCACAGTACACAGAAAGCTGAGCTACATGGACCAGTGGTCTAACTCAGCGGGATATGGCAAATTTTTTGAAATGCTCACCTACACACTTCAGGGGAAAAAAAAAAAAACACCTAAAAAGAATATTTTGTCAGTCTTCTTGACATTCAGCAGAGTCTAAGGGATGTATTTCTGAAACACTTCTTGGCAATTCCCTCTATGTCTCCAGAAATGAGAGGTTTCTACAATACGCTTTGATATTATAAAACTGTATTTTTGGGTGGAAAGTAATTCCTTCCAAAATTTTTCCCCTACCAAGATAAGTTTTAACTTATTTAATAAGTTTTTTTAAACTGCAAAAATAATGCATGTTCCCTCTCTTGTCTATAAAAATATATTGAGGGCCATACAATACACTAGCTTACTTATGTGACTCACAAACCCAAATTCATCTCAAATATGGCATACATGGCATCTTTTGAAAATGGACCAAGATGCTTCCTAAAGTTCTATCTGATCTCTGTAGGAAGTGAGCTATAGAAATATGTTGCGTTGTGATTCCAGCCTCTGGTTTACAGCAGCAAGTAAAAGCTGTGTAATACCCACCACTTACCTTGCCGCGGCTTTTCAGCCTTCACTTTTCTTGCCTAGGTTGTTCTTTGCACTAGGCAAGGCCTGTGCCAGCTGTTCTCCCCACCTGCCCCGACCTGCATGCTCACTTGTAGGGCCTGATATGATTCCTCCCTGCTCCATCTTCCATCAAATGATCTCCAACTATCTCAGATATTTTCCCTTCTGAACTAGCATCCAGAGCAGAAAGAAATGGGCTACAGCACACTCTTCCTCAGCTGTGTCATCATGCTGCTGTCTGCTGACATCAAACTGCTAAACTGATTCATCCCAAGTATGAGATTTCTTTCCAACACAGACTCAGTCAGACAGTTTCTTCTGCCTGCATCTCTGGGCACACATGGCAGAGCTTATTGCACCTGGCAGGAATCCTCCCTCCAGCAACGTTCTGTATCACAAATGTGATTAGAACAACATCCAAAGAGCAGCAGATGTTCAGCTTATCTGAGTGCAGCCTACAGAGGAGAAGGGCACTTCTGAACTGAGAGTCAAGAGTACTGCTATTCTGTACAGATATTTTCTTGTTTCACTTTCATCCCATAGGTAGTTTTCTTAAAAATATGCTGCATGGGACATGTCTTAAAAAGCTGAAGATTTTTTTCCTCTAGGAAAAAAAAAGCCCCAAACCCAAACATCTAAATATATGGATTCAAACACTCCAGTGAATAACTTTGTTGGTAAACTGCAATGGTGGCTCTAAATGCATTACTAAATGCTGAGTTTTGCCATCACAACCCATTCCTAGTGGAATTTAAGAAACATTCTCTCCCAATCATCCTGCCCATGGATCCCATCAAAGAACACAAAATGGAGATGATGAAAAGATATTCATACTTATAAACTGCAGGACACATTAATAGCTGCCAGGAAAAGAAAACTGCAGTGGCCCTGTAAAGCTGCACACAAGCTGAAAATAAGGTGCCACTTGAACAGAGAAATCTGTTTTATGACAGTTTTCTTTCCCACACACTATTATTAATAGGAAAGCTTCACCAAAGCCAATACTGAAACTTTATTTCCTACTTATGCATATCTACACATACCAACTGAAATCCATTACATTCATGGATCTATATGTGCAGTGACAGAAAGCATCCAAGACTGTTCCAAACACTCCATATGAGGACTTGCACATGTATAGCTTGGCATGAAAAGAATAAATATAAAACATACTCCACACGCAGGCTCGTGTTTTTCACATAAAGAACATCATTCCATGTGAAATATAAAAGTTAAAATATAAACACTTGACTGTTTCCTTCCAGTCTGTTTCACCCTGGCTGTTTGGCGTCCATCCTTTACAGGCCAGAAGTTCCACAGATGGGAGTTTCCAACACCCAGCAGACACAATTAAAGCCGGATTTTCCAAGATGCTCACTTCACAAAGACCTGATACAATTTGATGTCAGTCTAAGCTAATAATTTGTTATGATTTCCAATGCAAACTATTCTTAAAAACATCTTCCAATGGAACACATAAGAATCTGGAATAGATTTTTTTAGAACTAAGGCATTACTGATAGCTTGCTTCCAGGATTAGATACCATTGTATCATTTAGATATTTGGCAGGAGATTTGTATTTACTTAGCTGATAAATCATAAAATACAACCAATTCTTCAACTCAACCTTATCAAACCCTGACCAAATGACAGCGAAAGTCTTGATTTTTAGGAAAAGCACGCTATTCCCATCAGAGGTATTCTTCATTTTCCTCCGGATACAAGAGGAAGTTTTACATAACAGGTTGTGAATCTATAAAAACTGTAATGATCAAGGTCTTTTCTCACAGATTACACAGATTAAACAAAACTAAAAACAAACACACCTTGCTCTGAACTTAATTTGAGGAAAATCCTGCTGCTTTCAATAGCATTTGGACAGTAGCTGCTTTTATTAGCTTATTTATCTATTTGTGGATTTACCTCCCACAGAAAACAGGAATTCAGTTAAATAATTTCTATAATTTCATTTGGAAAAAAAATCACCATACTGTGTTCTTTAACTGCTATGTCATATGTCAGTCATATTTAAAGAACTGCTACTACAAGAAGATTCCTATGGCAAGCCTTGCACCAAAGAAAGATTTTAGGTAGGAAATCCTATGACTTTATTAGAACTTATATCCTAATTCTGAAGGCACAGGACTATCACTGTAATATCAAGATAACAACACTGAGCTCAGAGAAGACCATTTAATCAGAACACTAAAAAGACTAAACAACAGCATTTATCAATTTGCATGCAACCACTCTAAAGAAAAAACATTAAACAAATGACTTACATCTTAATCATTGAGTTTATACTCAACAATGGAATACCAATTGGAATAAACCTCCTATATTTCTGTATTATTTACCTCAAGAACTAGCCAAAGCTGGTCTCCATTTTTCACATCTTTCTTATAGTACATGCCGTAGAATTTGACTACATTGGGATGATCAGAGAGCGCTTTCAAAATGTTGTATTCAGCTTCAATTTCTTCATCAATATCCTAGTGTCACAAATGAGAAATACATAGCAGTTAATAAATAAATAAACATTTATTTAAAAAACCAAACCCACAAAGTATTTTCTGTCAATTCAAACGCAGTTTGAAACAACACAAAGAAAAAACAAATAGAACATTAATATACTATTTAGAAAACTACAATGCCTGGTTCTGTTTTGTGAAAACAAAAGTTATTTTTTAAAATTTTATTTTGTCGTTATGAATTTCAACTAATGAACACATGGGGTATGACAGAGAAGCCCCCAGGACACTGGGGAAGGAGCAAGGGTCCTGGAGGACAACAAGCTGTCCATGACCCATCAGTACGCCCTGGGATCCAAGAAGGCCAATGGGAGCCTGGGGTGCATTAGGAAAAGCATTGCCAGCAGGTTGAGGGAGGTGATCCAGCCCCTCTGCTCAGCCCTGGTGAGGCACATCTGGAGTGCTGTGTCCAGTTCTGGGGTCCTCAGTACAAGAGAGGCATAGAGTTCCTGTAGCAGGTCCAGAGGAGAGCTACAGAGAAGATTAAGGGATTGGAGCATCTCTCTTACGAGGAAAGGTTGAGGGAGCTGGGCCTGTTCAGCCTTGAGAAGAGACAACTGAGAGGGGACCTCAACAATATCTGAAGGGAGAGTGTCAAGAAGATGGATTCAGGCACTTCTCAGTGGTGCCAAGCAACACGATGAGAGGCAATGGGCAGAAACTCATGCACAGGAAGTTCTACCTGAATACGAGGAAGAAATTCTTTACTGCATGGGTGACAGAACACTGGAACACGTTGCGCAGAGAGGTTGTGGAGTGTCCCTGTCAGAGAGTTTCAAGAACTCTCTGGATATAATCCTGTGCCATGTGCTCCAGAAAAACCCTGCTTGAGCAGGGAGGTTGGATCATATGATTCCACCATTGGTCCCTTCCAATATTAACCATTCTGTGACTTCAAGGCAAAGCCAGTGCAATTCACAAGTAGGTAGGTATGCAGATGCCTTGGGAAATTACATGTTACTGCTTTAGTCTTAATGGTAACTCCAGCTGGAAATGGTGCAGTTGGAACTACCTCTCTGTGCACGAACAAGTATGGCTGCAGCAACATCTTATTCATTTGCCATCCCACTTTCTAGAATTATCTGGGAATTTTTCTCATTTTCTACTGTAATAGAAGCTGGTGACATCCGTGATGTCTCTGGGCTTGCTACTGAACTATAATAATCATGGCTTTTTGTAAGACTCTCATGAGAGACCTTGGGTTTCTTAGACAGTGAGGGAAATCCATCTGGAGGTGAGACATGACGACCAGTTTTGCCAATACATGCACTGGGACCTGTGCAAATCCTTTCAGACCAAACAAGGATAGCAGGCATTGGCAGGCTTTAGCAGGCATTGGATGACTCAGGTAAACCCTTCCCACCTGTAAACTGCAATTGCTCCTTGAGGGATGATGATTACACTGCATTTGAGTCCTGCTGACAAAATATTCAATCCCTCCTGACAACAGATAAAGGCAAAATACCTGCAGCCATTTTCCCCTCATCATTTAGATCTCAAAAAAAAAGTTAACATACTAGTTTCAGATTTAAAACATTTTTAATACAATTTTCTATTTACAACTATGCAAAAAGAAGTGAAAAATCCATTCTAAAAGAAGGCTCCCTTATGAACTCCACTACCCATATGAACGGATTTTGTATCAGTGAAAAGCATCTAGTCAGTGCCAAAAACCTGTCTCAGCAAAGCCAAATAGAAGTGACCAAGGCAGAGAAAGGGGATGCTTTGTGTTCCCAATGAATGATGCTCCTTCTCATTCTGTTCAACACACCTGCCCCAAGAGCACTTTGCTCACTTGTTTCTTATACAGGTCTCTCCAATATCCAACTCAAGTTCCTCACACGAGCCTTTTGTCTTGAGACCAGCTTGACTGGTCTCCAAGAACTTCCTCTGTCACTGGTATCTTCATGAATCAGGCCATTAAACTTTCATATTAAGATTACGAGGATAAGTCTTCTCACAAGGAAGGATTTTAGAGATTTTGTTATTGGAACAACTGAAAAACAGTAGGAATTTTCCTCTGTCTAAAAAAGGAGGAACTCACTTTAAGGTAATTTTTCCATAAGCACAACACAGAATACAGAAAGAAAATACAAGTAAGGAAGAAAGATCCACAGAGAATGCAAAGAGAAAGAATAGAAGCAGGGATGAAGACAGAAAATGAATCTAGCAAAAATAAAAGAAAGAAAAAAAATACGGTCAAAAGCCAAGAAATTAAAAACAAAGCATACAATAGTTCTGACTGCCTTGGGGAAATTGGAAGAGAATTAGCCCACTATCCTACTGTGAATTAATAGAGGTTTCTGTCTTCTGAGGGGTACTCAGATTTTATGAGATTTTTACAATTATAAGGAGAAATTAAATGAATAAAATATTCATTCTGTGCCTACCAAGAAGAAAAATATTCCCCAGTATTTTATGAAGGAAAGAAAACTTGAAACATTTGGTTGAATTTAGCATATTTACCTTCATAAAAGATTTGCATTAGAAATGGCAGACTGAATATTTTCATCCTATACATAGGATAATTTGGCTAAGAGCTCTAAAGTACAATGGTATTTACTTATAGTCCTAAGGACAAGACTAAGCCTTCTCAGTTTCATCTTCATATATTCTCATTTCAACATCTTTTCTTTCCTGTTTCAGTTTCAAAAAGCTGAGCTGCTATCCAGCAAAAAGAATCTGTCCTCTAAAGGATTAAACATTAAATGCTTATTTCAGTCTTAAATCACCCATGATAATGTAGGTTCCCAGTTTAATTCCGAAATATCAGTTTAACCAAACCACATTTCTTCTGCTTTGTTTCCAGTTCACCTCTGAAGTGGCACCATTCTGAAACGATCTTCAAAGAAAAAGAATTGTAAAATGTAAAGAAGAAAATACATAAAGTATTTTTTCTTCATTGCAATGGCTCCCTCTGCAGCCATTATTAATACTTTCAGTTTAAATAAAAAGAACTCGTTTATTGCTTTCACTTTATTTCCAATATAGGATTGTCATTTTAGCAGTAACACTGAGGTACAGCAGCTACTCCAGACACCCTGTAAATAGGAGAGGGAAAAGAAGAACAGTGTTCTTAGAATAAAAAGGGTAAAACCTTTAGTTAAGAGTCAAGTCTTGGAAGTGTGATGTTGACTGCACTACAGCCATTTTTTCATTAAAATAAGGAACCTGTTTTCATCAGTTATACATTTGCCCCTCTTCAATTTCTTCTATTGCATCTTTTTCCATGCTATTTCATTGTCTCTTTTACATTCTATTCCTTTTTCCTACTTAATCTATTTCTTTTTCCTCTAGCATCCGCTTTACTATTTCTTTTTTCTTCCTGTCATCATCCTTTAATCTTTTTCTGCAACCTTCAAAGTGCACAGAACACTGAGTTCCACTGATTCCTTCAGGAATTCCTGCCATAGCCAGCTGCCACTTAGGAATCACTCCTGAATACTTCTGAAGCAGAGGAAAGCAAAAGCATTTCCTGCCAAACAGGCATTTAGATGAACACCAGTGGCAAGGAAGTCATGCCTATTCATTGTAAGCACAAGAACTCTGTTTACAGAAAGCAAGGGAGTCAAAACCAGTTTCCAATACATTTGAACTCATCAAGATGCTTATCAGTTGGCAAGTTATGTTTACTTTGGAAGAAGTTGTGGTATTGAATTGAGATGAGCACCCTTTTGTTGCTTTGAAAGCATGCTGAAATAAAAAGCAGATCAGCAAAAAACACAGCAAAGATAATGGAAGACACCACGTTTTCACCAACATATTTCACAGACTTTCATGTCATGGGATCATAATCTGACTCTGTGTGATGTGCAGAGGTAGAAGAGCCCTGTGTGGCTGTGCAGCTCCAGACCTGTAGGGGCCACACAGCATGACATGTTCGCTCGTTCCTGCCCAGAGGTCACGCAATGGAAGCACACACCTCATAAACCTATACTGGGAGTGCAGAAGATGAACTCAAAAGGGCCACTGAAATAGGAACAGCTGCTTTTCCATGTTGTGTTCTCAGGAAAAGTCCCAAGCTATGTGCAGCACCACTGAAGTCAGTGGGGTATGCCTTTACAAACCAGACGAGTGTTCTTCCTTAGTCTGAGCATTAATTTGCCATCCAACAAATGTCATTTATTGAGAACAAAACCATCCTCTACAACTTCATAATTCCACCTCCCAGCTGCCTGGTGTTTTGTGTGTAGAGCTAATCCCTTTGCATTTTTCATTTGAAAAGATGGATACCTCTGTGAGACCTGCATATTTTGGCACATTCTGAAAACACAGAAAGAACAATAACAATAAAGTATGCTATTTTATTTTTGAAGTATCACCCAGTAACTCAGCTACAAGCATGTACTCAGATGCTTGAAGGTACAGCTTAAGTACTTAGAAGTACATAACTTCCTTACTGGCTAGTGTGTCAAAAATTAAAAAAAAGGAAAGGTAACAACAGTAAAAATAGAATAAGCTAGGACCCCTACTACTGAAAAGGAAAATAATCAGCTCTGCTTCTGAAAACCAGAGAAAAACAAGGGGTAGCAGAGTAAAAGTAACAAAGTTTAGGTATATTTCTGACTTTTACCATAAGCAACCACTTCCAAGATCACTTATGGTAAGAAAAATGCATTGATAGTTGCCTGATACTTAGCAGGCTGAAATAGTTTACTTAATTGTCACTTCTAATACAAATTATCTACAAAGATTAAGAGGAAAAAAGACTACATAAGGTCACAATTAACCAAGTAATTTAAGTAACTTACATGAACAGGATCCAAGATTTTGACTGCTGCTTTGCTGCCATTTTTCTTATTTAACACCTTGAAAACTTTTCCATATGTTCCTTTGCCAATAGTCTCAATTATTTCCCAGGTATCTGAAGGATCAGGAAAGCTATCAAATATTATTGTCTTCCCAGTCAACGGAAGCATCTCAAATGATGGCTCCTAGGAAAAAGAGATGTCAATGTTCACTCAACAAATGGTTAACAGCAATTAGCTTCCTAGAAATAGGAAGAGAAATACACATTCCAGCCTCAAATGCTAGGAATGTTTTTGCATATAATGTGCATGCACATATAGCATAATGAACAGAACTGCTGCACTTGAATTTCCCTTCATTCGATATTGTGTTGACTGCACAATATCAAGTGAAGGTATGTGCAGTCAACAGAGTATCGAATGAAGGGAA
Source organism: Callaeas wilsoni (assembly GCA_013398955.1). Taxonomy (NCBI): domain Eukaryota; kingdom Metazoa; phylum Chordata; class Aves; order Passeriformes; family Callaeidae; genus Callaeas; species Callaeas wilsoni. The sequence goes on from VWPU01015930.1 coordinate 200,937, forward strand.
ATTCAAATGATAATTTGAACCAAACTCAAGTTTGAGTGAAGCCAGTGGAAGCTTTCCCATGCACTTCAATGAATATATACTGTCACTCCGGGATCTTTGGAGGAATGGGGAATGAGAGTCAAGTTCATAAAATCCCAAAGAGTTTACATCCATTACCAAGAATCAGGCAAGAGAAAAGAAACCCACACAGAACATCTTAAATAGTAGCACTAGATTAATTCAAACTCTTACAGCAAACAATCATTTTTACAAGCCTACTCTTAGCATTTGAATTATGACACAGATCTCAAAAGGCCAAGCAGATCAAAGTGACAAATCTTTTCACAATGATATGGTCTTCTGACAGTCAAGCACTCTCAGTCATGGAAAACGGGCTTACCAATCAATGTACGTCCTTTAACAACTGGTTTACACATCATAAATGAAACATAGTGATTGAGTTGTATCCATCACTGACCAGGTTACACCAACACCCTGGTCCGTGATGGATACAATTCACCAGGAAACCTGCAGCAGTCTGTTGTGTGCTTGGTACTGCAACCAGTACTGGCCCAGCTCCTTGATTTCAAATACTGTGGGAACAAAAGGACCCAATTTTACCTGATACAATGAAATCTCCCTTAAGACTATTCCAAATGGAGGTCAAAGTAAAGATCAAGATCCAGAGACATACATCTGTAGTAAGTAAATCCTCGGCTTTCCATTCCAGATTCAAAATTTGCTTCTTTCTTCTGTCCCACAGGATTCACATAGACTCAACTCAGTCAGGACACTGACTGCAGACTTTTCCTAAGACATTACCTTATGCCTAGTCTTTATCCATGCCTTGGGAACTTCATCACTTTCAAGCAAAGCCATTTCTTCCCCCAAAAAAGAACGCAAATGAGTTACAACTTTTTTTTTTTTTCTTTTTCTTTCCCTTTAAATTAGTGCTCAAATACAATCATTCTGTTGGGTTTTTTTAATCACTTCACATGTAAATGCTTTGGAATTAGCTTCTGCATTCTGCTGTAATTAGGGGACAACAATAAGTAAATTTGGGATGATTAAGGGATGAAGATTCATAATCCCAAACCCTTGCTTTGAGAGTGTCAATAATGACAGAATTTCAAAATTTCTCTATGTAAGCTTTAGTTTTTAAAATTGCTGCTAACTACTTGTTTAAGATCTTACTGGATACTAAATCTGAAACTAGTGAATTTTTTTTTAAGAGGAAAAAAAGTAAAAAGGTATCAATGGTTGCCTTCATAAGAACTGAGGCATCTAAACCATACTGAAACCTGTCTACATACGGGCTATTTTCCACAGAATATGTAACTTTCGATCAAAATCTAGAGCCTGCTATGTCTCACACTACAAGAAAACACAGGAGCTTCTGACCCAGGCAGTAGGAGATATGCAGTGCTGAAGAAATAAAGATTTAATTCCTCCCTTTCAGGAGCAATTCTGACACAGGAACTCAAAGCACAGCTTCACATATTCAGACTGTGCCAGAGCCAGGCAGGGAACTCTGATACCTTGAATCTCCAAATACACACCTAAGCAAAGGTCCACCCTGCTGCACACACGTTCTACATGAAGCAGAACACTCCAAGAAGTAACATTCCAGCCTGGTGCTTCAGACAGCCTCCCAGGCTTCATTAACTCCCTACACATCGACAGAATGAAGCTGAAATTCACTGACTCCCAGTATCAATTGCTTATTTGTCTGCAGAGACTGGTACAATGAGAACTGTTAAAGGGCTAAGGAAACATGATCCTGCAGCTGCTATTTGGCTACCAGAGAAGAAGTGCTAGAGAAATTGCCATGTGCTTTTGTTTTCTTTTGAAAATCACACCAGTTGCACATCATCTAGTCATAAGAAAAGTCACCATATGCTTAAAAAAATATGCATTCACTAGCTCTCAAACTTAGTTCAAGGATTTAAGAGTGCTATTCCAGAAAAAATTATTCACCCTGGTTCTTTCTTTTGATTTACAGCTTCAAAATCATAACTTGAATAAATTATACTGAATACCATGTTCCCTCACTTTCATCAAGTTAAGAACAAATCCCTGCAGATAAATTGTTTAGTTTCCGCTTCTATTATTAAAAATATATTAAATAGAGTGATTTCAAGTGTTCTATTCTGGATGATGGATAATGTTTTATTACATCTCAGTGAAGTTGTGAAAGCTGATAATGATTTAACCTCATATTTCAACAATAAATTGGACTGCTTCTGGAATATGTCTGGATGCCCAATCAACTGGATAATTTATCATACCCTTCACCATTAAAAATTTACTTAAAAGCCACTACAATTTATAACTTGATCCAAACCTCTAAGCTGGGAATGTACCCTTGAACCGCTAGGAAAAAAAGAACCTTTTAAAACACTTCTGGTGTGCCCAGCGTGACAGTTCACTCAGCTTCTGCTCAGATTTTGGCTAACCTGCTGGTGAGGCCTGATGGATGCTGGGCACATTGCCAGTAAGTCAAAGCAAGAGCACCAAGTAGGCAGACAGGTGGCCTGAAAGAGCTCAAGAGCCATTATGAGCATTATGTACCATCATCACCAGCAAATCTCTGTCTCTTCTTATCTTTCCTGTTGCAGTTTTCCCAGAATCTGCTCACTTACAAAAAATGGTATAGGTCAAACCTCCAAGCTGGAAGGTACAAAACATCAGCGTACCCAAAAATTTTTAGAAGCAAATCCAACAGAAGCTGGACTGCTGAGGCCTTCCTGCTGCTTGGTGTGATAAAGGGAACACTTGCACCGTGACAGAGGAGAAGGGATAAGCAGTCTCTTACCCCTAGATAGGTTTTATTTTTTTGGTTTTATTTGGAGGTGCACAAATGAAGAGTTACAGGTATAAATCATGAAACCTTATGGCTTGAATGCTGAATAAATGAATTCACGTGATAGACTGACCTGAGCAAAAGGGGGTTGAGCCCCTCTTTGCTGTGTTTGTTATAGTTCTTAATGAGCTCATGAAACAAAGTTTATATCACAGAGTACATTGTGCTGCAAGTTTGAGAGAGCCAAACAGACTGACACAGTGATTAAATTCAGGATATTCCAGGCAAGGAAAAAACAGATTTGGTGTTCCAAGAAAACAAGGTTTGGTGTTTTTTTGGTTGGTTCATGGTTTTTTTATCTGATAGGGGGATTTGGTGCCAGTTATAAGAACAAATTGTGTGAGAGTTCTTATGGGTCATTCCTATGTGACTTTTTGCTTCACATCAAACGTATGCACCCTATACAGCTGACTTCAGGCCAAATGTTAATGATACCCGGAGATGCCCTGTTCAGCACCTGTGCTGGCAGACCACTGCATTCTCCACTGTTTTCAGTATCTAGTTGGTTTGGAGAGGGAAGAGGAAGCCTGCTGAAGAACACAGTATATCTCCTCTGGACTACCTTATTGCTGCCAAGGCAATTCAGTGAAGTCCATTTATCACACCCAAAGCTTCAGACACAAAGCCATTGCCCTGTGCAGGGCTTTTTAGTCAAGGCCACAACAGACAACACACTCACGTGGGAGTAAGAAATTGGTTCTGCTTCTGCCAGCTGGGTTGAAATCACAATGGAGCCTGAATTTCACATAGAATATTATATGTTAATCCAATATTTTCACTGCTGTTTCATACCACCTAATTGTGCAACTTCTTCATAAACCTTCCCCCCCAATAGTTTCTGAATGAACCTTCATCTCACTTGGCTGAAAACATACCCATTTCCTCCATAAAGACCTAACAAAATGAGGGCCTCTTGCCTCATGTCATTCATCTTCCTCCACACAGGGAGCCTATATGATTAGCAAAGCAGACATCTATTCACACTTAACTACAATGAATCCAGCATTTAGGTTCCCATCAGCATCTTGTCTCCTGGCTATCGCAACTTTCTGGTCTTGAAAATCGGAACCAGGACCTCATCGGTTCAGTTCAAAACACGCCTACTGAGGTTGTCTTCTGTTTTGTTTGTCCACATCACTATCTCCTTCACATTGCAACATTGGTTATGTTTAACCAGATAGCTCCTGCACACATCCTACCCTGAAATGTGCCAGACATCTTCCTGTATGTCACAACTGGCAGATGTCAGGTGCCAAGAACACTGGCACATATGGCATATCAGGTCTGTTACCTCGCTGAAGGTGACACAACGCATTCCTGCAGATTGTGAAACTTAAATCTCTTGCCTAATGCCTAATTACCAGAAAGAGTAATCACCCTAACAAAAACAAAACAAACAAAAACAGATAGCTTGTTATATCAAATAAAAAACTCCATCTCACCTCACTTTTTCATGCCCTTTATTGATTTATCCAATATCTAATTTGGAAGTTCTTTGGTCTGGCACTGATCACAAGGCACAGTGGGGCCTTCAAACACTTCATGCAATAGCACAATCAAATCCCAAACCACGTTTCTTCTTATTTCATGAGTTATGCCACACTGACAAGTACTTAATAAGAAAGCTAAAGGCTGCCACATGGAATTCTCAAAACAAGCCAAAAAGCATGCAGCTACAATATGCCCTTCATCGTACTAGCACCTAGCGATTTCTGGATAAATGTCCAAATAATTTGATTATTCAACCAAGAGCATGGATTGCAGCTCAGCTTCTCAGCTAGAGCTATCATGACTCATTTATGCAGTGTATTATCTTAGCCATCATTCAAAGAGTAAGTTTTGCTCTGGAAATTCAGATATCACCCCCCATTCAATTCCGGAGGAATATCTGGCCTCTGATTTCGATGGTGATACAACCTGTATCTGAATGGGAAGTATACTCAAATCTAAGCTTGGTGTGAGCAGATTATCTGGTTTGGCTACTAGTTAAAGACAAGTGTTTGGAGGTTTGCACGCTGGTTTTTTTTACTTCATTTGTCAAAAGCTGAATGCACTTAGCATTATAATTTCACTCTAAAACAACAACAGATTTGCATAACTACATAATTTTTGTACTCTCCATATGTCTAGACAAATTATCCTCTTCAACTGCACATCAGTTTGCTTAGTACTTTCCACTCTATATATTCCCCATTGCTTTCAATTGTCCTTCCCGTCTGCAAGAAATGTTCCAGAGGGAAAAAAAACCTCTTTAGTCTCAGCTATGGTAGATGAAGAATAAAAATCAACAACCTTCTCTAACAGTCAGTTCATGTCTTTCGCTGTTGTGTGCTTACATGAGTAGGAAACACACGAGACATCAAGTTAGGCAGGCTTCACCTAAGCCGATGTGTAGAATACACCTACTGGAACCTAAGTTAGATCTATAATTCCATTTCAGTCAAAGCAATAAAAAATTGATTCACCTTACCTGGTTAACATTTATCTTAGCATAAGACAGCTTAGTCTCTGGACACTGTTGATTCTACTGGCAAAGTTTCCATTGCCTACAACGGGAGCCCAGTCACACTGCTTCAGATGCAGACACATTAAGGTAAATTAATTCTATCTACTTAAATGCTGGAAATAAAGAGTTTTAGCTTGACAACTGACAAAATGAGTATCAGCTCCATATTACAGCCTGGAAAACTGCAAGCCAGTCACATGTAATCACCTGAAAGCTGTCAGGCAATTTGGATGTTGTCTGATGATGCACAGACAAGGCAAGCACCATGCAATGACACTGCCAAGCAAACTTTGAACCCAGCAACCAAACCCTAAATTAATGTAAATGCAGGAATAAATGGTTACAGAAAGCATTTGGAGGCAAGGAGTGGTGATCAATTTAGGCAAGTATCAGATAATATATCTCCTGGGCACAATTGAAAGTACATATATCAATCTTAGGGCAGTTCAAGGAAGAAATTTATCTGATTTCGAGGCCAGTTTTAATGTTTACTCTCTGAAAGGCTGGGTAGCTGCTTCTTCTGTTTCTAAAACCACTTTTTTTCTTCAGTGACTGTTATCCAGTGACAACTTTCCCAACAAAGCAAGACAGCTTTCAGAGACATTTGATGCCTCTGGACTCCTTGACCTTTGTGAAACTTCTACACACAGTAAGGAAGCAGTACTGTGTGGTATCAGTACCTGATCTCCTTCTATTGATAAATGCATATTGGGTGTCCACACTGACATTTCATCTGCTGATTATTATTCAGCTGATCTTGATATTTTGACTTGCTGCAGACCAAACTGCCCAGCCCTGCTCATGGGAGGTTCTAGCTCTTCACTCTCTGAATGTTCTCAAAGGGCATAGATGCAAGGGATCCACCTCAGTGCTAGGTTCCACCTTGGTTTTCATCCCTTCACTGCCATGCCCTACAACAGTCAAAGTCAAACTGCATGCTGAGGTTTATAGTTCTAAGGAAACTCCATTGCAGGAGGGGATTTTTAGGCAACAGGTTAAAGAATCAGCAAGGGCTGTAAGCATTCAATCTATTCTCATGCAGAGTGGCTACCCACTAGATTGCAGTCCTTCAGAGTTTAAACATGATACCAGTACAGAACCCCAACTTTTTTAAAGCCAATCTTTAGTTAAAGGAAGAGGGTATGAAAAGCACAAGGAAACAAAATGCTAAATTTAATTACTGTCGTCAATTCTAAAAGCGCTAATGTTTTGAAAACAAATTATAGCGAAGTGTTTTTGTGGCAATTGTCATCCAGCAGACAATATTTATGCAGGGTCATTACAGTCATGAAACAAGATTAATAACGGAAGGGGGAATGGTTCATAATCAAATTGTATTTGGACTTTGTGCCACCACAAGTAATGAACTGACATTAGCAATCCATGAACTGAATTATATCCAGCTAATTTTGTGGCTCCCAGAAGAGAGGCACTGCAAGTGATGAGAATAATTTTTCAATGACTAGATCAATATGTTAACAAATAACTTGGTTTTCAAAGCTAAAGCCTCACTTAATTTTACTATTTTAACACAGTAAAACTTTATAAGGCCATAAAAATCAATATGGTGCACCTCACTCACTCTGTATTTCTCAGAACTTCTAACAGCAGAAAAGTGGCAACTCAATATTAATTTAGCTGCTGTATCAATGAGCTTTGTCAGGGCTTGAAATTATGGCGATACAGTAACTTGATAGCAAGATAAAGAAGGCGTTGCAGACAATAAGCAAACTTGCTAGCACTTAGCATCAGGCAGCAAGAAGTTACAGGGTGTGAGTGTACAGCGGGCAGGGTAAGAGTTCACACGAGTCCTGCCGAGGCCAGAGCCCCGCGTGTCCCTCCGGCGGGCAGAGCTTTGCCCTGCTCCGAGAGCGCCCGGCTGCTCTCACCGCGGGCACGCCGCGGGCCCGGGATGCCCAGTGCATCTCTCCCGGCTAGTCCGCACGCGTTTCTTATCCAGAAACTCACGAAAAAGAAAAAAAAAAAAAAAAAAAATGAGGAGGAGGGGAGAAAGAGGAGGGACAAAAAGTGGAAACAAACAGGATTCATCTGAACGAGAGACAGCAAGAGCCAGCCCGCACACGCCCCGGTGGCGGGAGCCCCCGGCTCCGAGCAGCGCCTGCCCGCCCCGCCGCTGCCGGGCGCGCCCGTTCCGAACCGTGCCGGGGCTGCGGCGGCGGCGGCG